>RJWM01011999.1:0-57958 GCA_004363535.1 Dasyprocta punctata
AGAAGTACCTTCTAATCTCCAAAACGTGTTTGAATTCAATGTGCAACTATGACTCCATCAAGCTAAGGAAAGGTTTGAACTTTCTAACATTGGTTTATCACAATTTCTTCTAAAACAGATATCAACAGAAGAGAAAGAGAAAGTGTGCCTTGAAGATCCTTATCAAAGAACTACCAGTTATTTTTCCTCTTAATTGTTATCAGTCCTTGAGAAATGTATGTATCTGTTGCAATAAGCAGCAGTTGTGGCATGCTCTGTGAAGATGGGCCAAACTTCCCACAAGACCATGTGAATGGAATTCAGTATACATTGCAGCCTAAAAATACTGTCAGAGCATTCCATTCTTCTCATGGGACTTTTATTTCTTTCATACTCAGCTGCACTTGGATCTCTGTGGGGAGCAAGTGAGAACCTAAGGGTTCAATAGAATGGAAAAGCAGGGGAGACTTTCACAGAGACTTCTTTCCACCCTTCAGAGTTTTCATTTGTCCACAATACTTGATAGATCAGTTTAGTCCAGAATTCATGGATACAGGAGAGATATTGACTTGCCCTATTGTGCAAACATAGAAAGCCCCAAATCAAAACCCCTGTCACTGACCCCAAGCCCCAAGCTCTAGGATCTATGGGTTTGAGACAAGAAATTGTGAAGGTCAACAATGGCACTGACAACCATACGTTATTGACTCAGACTGATTAGAAATTAAAGCACCAACCCTAGAGGAAATTTTACAAAGAAACCAGGGTATGTTTGGGTGCTCTGTATTCCTGAACTTGTGGTCATTATTCGTAAAGACAAGCAGAAAAACTACCGAATGCTTTTGTAAGGTCCTCTCCTTTTTAAAAAGTTGTCATTGATGAAGGTCCCATGTAGGAAACCAGGATAGTACACCAAAGAGTAATATGAAATTTTGCCTCTATCTCTGAACTGTTGTGACTTAGAGAATTCATGTCACCTCTGGATGTTTCTATTTTTTAAATTTGAAAAACGTGAGGTAATTATATCTTTTTTCCTTCCTCATCCTCCAGAATAGTTATCAGTCAGGATATGGCCAATTATGCATTGAATTCTAAGCAAAGAAAGCTCTGATGAAATTCAAGAGAATACTTTTTCCTCTCTGCTGTATTTTCCCTTTGTTAAGAATCAGTGTCTTTCCTTACTTCTAACAGACAGCAGTGTAGCATAGATCTGTCCTGTCTTGTTCCTGGTATCTTCCTTTTCTCCAAAACATTATCGGCGGTTTCACCAAGAGCAAAACAGTTTAGGAGGCTGGTTTTGTCAGTTACCTTGTACTCCCTCTGCTGGTTGGATGGCTTGTATTTTTCCCCCCATGATTCCTGGGTTCTAGGGTTTATCTGTTTGTTTTCAGTAAAGTCAGAAATTATGTGTATTTTTTGAACAGTCATCAACTTAGAATAAATTTGTGATATTATGTAATTTTCAATATCTGAGAGAGGTGCCATTTTTAATCAAAAGGCCAGGTTCCTGAAACTAGATTTTATTGAGATTGGATTATCAAGAATTAACAACTATATTCAACATTAATTTTCTGATGATAGCAACAGAGAAATGGAAATAAATACTAACTTGAGTTCAGGTATTAACCACTGCCTTTCAAGCATTGTCGGAAAAGCTCAGAGTACCCAGGAGCAATCCGATAAAAGCAGCAAGCCATCAAATACATGTAAATTCATGAGTTAATAATAATATGGAAAAAGAAAACAAAATAAAATTAAAAAACACCCCATCAGTCATCGTGATAAGATGATAGAAGGTCAATTCGTTATTTTAAAAACTGATAAATAAAAGGAGAGAATCAAGTGATTTTTGGAGTCTTTGCTGTATAAACTATATTGTTGGATGATGTAAAATAGATCAAAGAAGTATTTCTTTTTTTAAAGTATTCTAGTCAATAAATGTAAAAAGTGATAGAGTGTCACTGTTTTGCACTACCTAAGTGATTAGTAGTTTAGGACATCAGGCATTAAAAGGCACTAATATTACGTAAAGAACTACATTGCATATTTCCTGATGGACTTGCTAAATTTGAATTTTCTTTACGGGAGTTGTGAAGAAATACTATCATTTATTGAGCACCTACTGTATGTTAGGCAGTATATACACATTATTTCTAATCCTGCGAAGGATATTTCTGTAATCTGACTGCCAGTGCTCTCTCTTTTTTTCTGTTCTCTAACCTTTTTTTTTTTTCCGTTTTTTTTATTTTGAGGCAAGGTCTCCCTAAGTCACAAAGTTGCCCAGGCTGTGCACATCTTGTGATCCTCCTGCCTCAGCCTTATAGACTGACAGGATTGCAGGCCTGTGCCACCACGCCCAGCTTCCCTGTTCTCATGTTACAGATGCGTAAGTTGAAGTGTGAAGGATAAAATGATTTTCTCAGTCACTTTAATTTTTATTTGTGAAAACAAAACTGAATCCTTATACACCACAGTTTGTTCTTTTTTTCTCTTTATCATGTGATGATTAACTATTAACCTCTGACACAGCTGTTTTCATCCTATAATTAAACCATCATTTCCTATATTAACCTCAGGATGAAATGCAGCACTGGACTGGAGTTCAGTGTGAGTTCTAAGGTTTACTGTGTATAATGACATTTCGAACTCAGCAGTCTCTGTCAAGAGTACAGAGCAAACAGGTTAAATAATGTTTAAGTATTAAAAGTAAAGCTAAGCCGGGCGTGGTGGCGCACGCCTTTAATCCCAGCACTCGGGAGGCTGAGGTAGGAGGAGCGTTGTGAGTTCGAGGTTGGCTTGGGCTACAGCGCGAGCGTAAGGCCGGCCTGAGCTACATAGTGCGACCCTGCCTCAAAAAACCAGGGCCGGGAGTTTGGCTCAGTGCCTTAAGCGCCTGCCCTGGCAGGCGTGAGGTTGTGAGTTCAATCCCCGGTGCCGCAAAAAAATAAATAAATAAATAAATAAATAAATAAAAATAAAAAATAAAAAAAAAAAGTAAAGCTAAGTCTAGGGGAAACTTTCTAAGTATTCTGTTCACTGATGCCTTTCCTTCTCCACCTCTGTAGCTGCTTGCCTGCCATTTGCCTCATGTTATTCGTAATTTGTTTTTCTCTTACTGCAATGTGATGGAGGCTTGATGAGATTAATGACGCACTGCCAATTTCTTGATAAATTAATAGGAAGTGACTTTTTGTTGGAATCGGTAGGTATTGATACAGAACTGGGACACTGAAAAAGAGAATTGACCTCATGCTCGAACCCTGAGCACTTTTCCATTTGGACACACGAGAGAAAAAATAAAATCAGAATAAAAGAGAACATACACATTTTATTGTAAGATTGTTATTTCTGTATGTGACCAAAACTTTAGCTGGAAGAAACTCACTTGATGTTGGAAGATTTTCTTTTCTGAGAATTGCATGACTGGTTTATTTACTTTACAGAAATACACATGTATATTTGAGGCAGTCTAAGAACTTGCCTGACTTTATTTAGTAGCAGTTTCATAAGAAAAATTATTTAATTAAAAACGTTACCTTTTCCATTTCTTTCATTGTTTCTTAGGGTCTTTTATCTCTCAGAGCTTTTCAAATAGAATTTTAAAAGTGCTGTGACTTTTAGAGGATAAGGTAGAATGGGAGGATGGGGGAATTTTCCCCTAGATTGCTTACGTATTAACATATCGGCAGTTTTAAAAACTGACCTGCCACAAATCCTGCAAAAGAATTAACACAGGTTATTTTGTGTGAATTTACCTTCATGAGGCTATTTTTTCATGTATATTAAAACATGGATAAATTCTGTATTATTTCTATCTGTCATTTTGTTTTGTTTTTAAAATAAAAAATAACATGAATATTGCTGATCTTTTTTTAAAAGAGCACACACACACACACACACACACACACATTAACCAGACCTTAATCAGTGCTATTTTTAATTTCTAAAAAAATAAAAAGTATTTTAATCTTTTAATGTCTGGAAATGAGTCTTTCATTATTATTATTTATTTTACAGAACTGTTAGATTTTTTAAGATGTTTAATATGATCCTACGCATGCTTTGTTTAAGGCCTGGACTTCCTGAATATTTCTAAAATAGTCAAGTTAAATATCATTCTCTTGAAGACTGTAGCTGCCACCAAGAAAACCCAGTACGCTACATGGACAGAGCAATGATGTGTAAGTATAAAGGTCACTTAAAAGCAATAGTCCAAGGTGACCGATTATTTCATGCAGAGTAGAAGTGTTTTGGCCAAGTGGGATGCTAAAGTTTGGGAACTGTAGTAAGAAAATCCCATAGCAATTAAAACACAGGACTCTAAAACCTACTTATCCTCAAGGTCAGTGAAATTGGAAAGGAATCCAAGTAAATGTTTCCAATAAATACTGGTGTCCAACCTGCTCCTGGCTCTCCAGAAGTGGATTGGAGGCATCGGTATGTGCTAAAGCTCCTCAGACGAGCTTTATGAATTTTGCTCCACATGATAATTTCAAGACCCTGCGCATTGTGGGGCGGCCATCACGAGGCTTGCTGCCTGGCGATTCCCTACTTCACGGAGAAGGCACTACTCTGTATTCCCGATGGGGGATTCCACGAGGGCTCCAAAGATGTTTTGGCAGACATCTGTGGCAGCAGAGAGCTTGAAAACTTTCCAAAATGATGTGTTTCCAGACTAGAGAAGGTTTGTTCATTCGATATAGTGTGGAACAAGTGCTTTGTGGGGTTCGGAGGAGCTTTCTACACAGGACAGTTAGGGAAGAAAGGCGCTTGAAAGGCTTCCTTTCCTCCCCTCATTTTTTCTAGAATGTGTTGGTGACGCCTGTGACTGACCCAGGTGTCATGGTGGTCACTTGTGTGGCTCAGTGATGCTTCTCCAAGTGAAAAGTCCAGAGACCAAACCTCACAACACTGGCCTTCATGGTCTCCCACTGATGATAATTTTCAGGTTTCCTGTGTCACCACGGTCATTTTGCTGTGCGGGGGACTTTGTTTGCTCAGTTTATCGGATCTGAAGCACACAGGGGTGTGAAGGGGGTTTGTTTTCTAGGCGCTGTGGCATTTTCGTGAGAAAAGGTCATCCTGTGTGGCTCATTCTAATTCATCAAAAGCTGCCGGGCTTGGCTGCACTGCGGGTCCAGAGATCCACTTCAGGGTAAACGCTTTAATTACAATTGCTAACATTTGGCTTTCATTAGAAGTTAGAGAAAAACTTTAAAAATTTTCATGAAATAAATGCTGGAAATCCCCCTTTCACAGCAAACAGCACCTCGCCTTTACACACACACACACACACACACACACAGACTCACATACACGCGCGTGGTTTTGATTTAAAAATGAAAAGAAAAAAATCTACAAATAAAAGAAAAACAAGAAGATGAAAGAGAGACAAGGAGGGAAGGGGAAAAGAAGGCAAGAAAAATACCCAGCGACGTACTGTTGTACAAATCACAATATGAAAATATGAAGAACAAAACACATTTTGAATCAGAATTATTCATTTTTCTAAAAAAGTCTTTCTTGCCGTGTTTAAGGATTTGGATTGAGAGATGAGCAAACAAAGCAAAAATTAAACACTGGAACTGGAAGCTTATATCCCATTCACTTTGGAGAAATCCGTGTGGCTGTGACTCCGAGTTTCAGGTGCTGAAGTAACACGAGAGGAACCGCTCCATCCCTCAGGAACCGAACAAGTCCACAGTGACATTGTCTGTCTTCCCAGGAATCACCTTTCAAAAAGACCCCCTATGTTCTTGGACCATAACGCACGTTACCAGATGAAGTAGAAAAGGAGGAACGTATCTGTCCCTTCCTTAGAATCATTAAAAAGCCGCATCTCTAGACCAGAACATCATAAACAAATAGGAAAAACTCAGTTCTCCAGACCAGCTATGTGCGAGACAGACACTTGATGGATTTAAAAAGCCGTCTTGTGTTCTGCCCTTCACTGTATCTGGGTTTAAAGTGCAGAGCTGTCCTTTCGTGACGGACTTACCTTTCTAACAGCGTGGAGTGGTGCTGCGCAATATGGACATGCTCTAAATGGAAATGGTGACTGTGTGAAGCTCCTCTGATGAGCTGCTTATTTTCCTATCGTCTCTCAGCTACAAACCCACCCTACGAGCTCTGCTTTCTCAGGCTTTTTGTTAGTTGGTTTCCAGTTATTGAAGATTCTGCCAAAAGGAGAACCATCAGAATGTAGGAGAGGACGATAGCTTCCCTTTTTCCTTGGTCCTATTGCTGTCACCGCAGCAGCAACACTGGCTTTAGTCTCCGTCTCTTGTACGCATTTCTAGAACCAGCCTCCTCACACTCCCTCTGCAGCAGCCAGGCCCGGGGTCCAGCATCAATTCAGCCTCCTCTGAGCTCCGAGGTGCTGCCCCCCCCAGTTCCTCCCCCATACTTCCTCTGCAAGAATGGGTTGAAAGAACATATAATCGGTTTTGGATTCAATTCAAAAGCTATCTCTTGTCACTGATGTTTCTTACTGTGAAGTCCTTCCATGGAGGTAAGTGACCTTGGCTAAGACTAGATTCTGATACCTTTTAAGTCCTCTGTAAAAAGAAACTGAAAAAAGTATCCATTTATAAACTGCAAACAGTGTTTTGAATCTTAGGAGGTGGAGACCTAGGTTTATCTTTTAAACAGTGTTACTTTATTCTGGGGCACCACCTTCAAGTAGCACAAAGGTCATCTTTAAATTGGAGAATTTAAATCGACACAATTTTGCTGAAGGAGCTAGAACAAACCCAGGAATAAAAGCTTTCTTTCAATAGGAAAGTGTTGCATCTGTAGAGAAAATGTTTCCTTTAGACTGAAATGCTTTTGTTTTCTTAGTAGTATAAACCTAGAGCAGAGGTTGGGAATTGTACAAGGGGCAAATCTGGTGCAGCCCAGTTTTTGTAGAGCTTGCAAGCTAAGCATACTTTTAAATAGGTGAAAAAAATCAAAATATTTTTTCGTGACATAAGAAAACTGAGAAGTTTCAATTTAGTGTCTGCAACCAAAACTTTATTGGAGCATGGTCATGCTCACTCACATGCTGCCCTTGGCTGCTTTTGTGCTGTAAAAGCAGAGCAGAGTCATGTTAAGGAGATACTACACAGCCCAGAAAAAGCTTGCTGGTCCCTAGTTTAGAACACACTGAACTTTTTTGTTTGTTCTTGTGCAGTGTGTGTGTGTGTGTGTGTGTGTGTATAAGCACCCTCAAGCAGTTGCCCATTGAAGATTGGGAATGAAAATAAAGAGAACAGTAGATTAAAATAAGAACTTTGATCTTGAGGGCACCGTGGTAGAGAGTTTAAGAGAGGGGACAGCCTGCAGCTACTGGAGCTGCACAAGCTGTATGTAATGTTTAGTGCTTATTTTAAACCTAACCAATGAATCTGGGAAATACAGTGATATTGTACTACCGTTTTCCCTTTGTGTTTTAGAGACAAGGAGTCACCCTACCTGTACGCTTGTGCTGTGAGTAGAGATTCTACTGCCAGGAAAGGGTCTTCCTGCTCTCGGTTATCCAGGGAAAACTTCAATTTGAGGCGGAGAAAGAGGATCTAGTGAAAATGCAGGTTGCATTCTGCGTTGTAGGTAATGGAATTGAACTCAAAGCCAAGCTCAACAGACATACACCCACACACACACCCACACCCACACCCACACGCGCACACACACACGCGTGTGTACACACACACACACCGTGGTACCTATCTTTTCATGGGATCTCTACTCTTCTGAGAGCTTTAATTCCCCATTCTCAAGTCAAACTTTCTTTTCCCTTCATCATTCCAATCTCCCTTCCTTTTCTAT
Organism: Dasyprocta punctata; assembly: GCA_004363535.1. Lineage (NCBI taxonomy): Eukaryota > Metazoa > Chordata > Mammalia > Rodentia > Dasyproctidae > Dasyprocta > Dasyprocta punctata. The sequence continues at coordinate 7,789 of RJWM01011999.1, forward strand.
TGCAAGACTCCTCTGTCGTTTGCCTCCTTTTTCTCTTTCGGCCTCTTTTCGGATTCACTGCCTCTGCACATCAGCCTAGATCTCACCATCTAATTCTTAAACTTTTCTGAGTGTCAGAAGATTTTGTTTTATTTCCAGTACCTTTTGCTTCTCTTGCCTTGATAATCAGCCCAGGGTAAGGCCAACCATTTGCCTTTTTCTCTCTTATATCCCATTATTAAATGTTTTTGCAAAAAAACCCAAAATCATGCAACACAAATTCATGACTTTAATTATAGCCTGGCCGTATTTCTTTTTCCAGAGAAAGAGAGTATTTCATACAGCCTTTCTGTGCTTCATCTACGAACTTTCAGATTCTGCTCTATCCTTTTCTGTCTCTCTTCAAACACAGTGACTTTCTCCCCACTCGCCCAGGTAGGGTGTGGTTTCTCTACTAACAACTTAGGTCACCTGGATCAGGAGCCTTGTTGTGTCGTGGCAAGGTTTCCCTCTCTGTATCTTTATCTTCTGTACCGTCACCTTATTTATCTGTGTCACCTCTTTGTCCTGAGCATGTGGACATGTTCACATCTAACCTGCGAGAAATCTCTCTTTTATGCAATTTACAAATATTGCTTGATATTTTAACTGTGCAGCTCTCATTGACTGAACAATTCTGTTTTGAGGAATTTGTAGTGAGAACCAACATGTCCACTGAGGTATTTTTAGACACTGTAAAATATTAGAAATAACTTAGTGTGTCAATAAGGGCTTGATTAAATAAATTATAGACTCATCATAAAAATAGAGTGCTATAAATCCAGTGAAAATAATGGGATAAATGTATAGCCACTAGCCTGGAGATATACAAAGATATATTGTTTGAATATAAATATTCAACTTTTATAAGACGCAATTAAATACATATATTAAATATTAATGAATTTGTTGCAGGCAAATCTCTCATGCCACAAACATAAGTATAAATCAAATATTTTAAATTATTTTTCTATAGCTAAATTTAATTTCTTGAGCCTCCCTTCTGCTTACCAGCACGAAGGTCTTTTAATTCACTTCAGGGTGAAGTTAAATGATTCAGGGTTTTCTTGATTCACTTGGGTCTTTTCTTCCTTCCCCTTCTCTATTGAGAGACATATGATTTCCAGAGAAGTCTATGTGCTTTTGGGAAAAAGTCATCACTACTTAGTCACCTGCCTATCAATTAATTCTTATAGTTAGTCAATTTGGATTAATTTTATATTGTATACACAATTAAGCATGCTCATAAATTCTAGGAATACAGTAGTGAATGAAGCAGTACAATCACAAGAAGAAAAGCATGACTTTCTGAAGCTTAATGTCCAGGAGGCAGAGACAGACAATAAAAGAATAAACAAAGAAGATAAGTAGGATGTCATGTAAGGTTTCTGAAAACAAAATAAGAGAAAGGAACAAGGAGGGTGTAATGGTTGATGCATTGTGTTGACTTGAGACTTTGGCTCTTGCTGCTTTTTTGTCTTCTGACTCTCAGTGTTGCCCCTGTGCCATGCCATTGTGCTTTGGAGCCAGCTGATTATGAACTGAAACCTCCACAAAGTGTGAGCTAAATAAATCTTTTCTTCCTTAATTTTTGGTGTTGGATATTTTGTTCCAGAAAGGAGAGAAAAGTAACCAAGATAGAATTTGGTACCAGTGAAGTGGGATCATTGCTGAGAAAGAACAGGAGAATATAGAAGATGTCCTGAAGGCATCGCAAAAAACAAGTCCCCACCCTTTGCAGCTTCAAAACTGCACAAGTGAAAGACTTTGCTTTGAGGAGAAAGCCACAGAGTGCCATGTTCCAGAATGGCAATGGCCTAGAAAATTCGTCCCTCAGGATTGGATTCAAGAGTACCCAGTGATCCAAGCACTTGGCCCCTACAGCCAAGAGAGAGGAAAGCCTGGCTACTGCTCCAGCTGTTGCAGACCTTGGCATTGTCCAGTTGGCACTAGTTTTAGGTACAGCAAAATGAAAGCGTTAAGGAGTTAAGGAAGCTTCCACCCCAATTTCAGAAGGCCTGAGAGGCCAGGCAGTGTGCACTTGGGAAGGCAGTGTGTAATGCTGTAAGGGTGAAGCCAAAGGTGCAGTGGAGACCCCAGAAGTTTGGAAAAGCCAGGAATGTGGATCATCTAAGGAAAGGTGCATGGAGGGAGCAACTCAGACCTAAAAGATAAGCCATGGGAGCCACAATCACCAGAAGTGCCAAGCAAGTTTCTTTTCTTCCCTTACATCTAAGCAGGGTATCCACCTACATCATCTCCATGCCCTCCTCTTACACAGGCTCAGGATATTTACACAGTGAGAACCCTGGCCCCTGCTGAGTCCCTTCATTAAACTTCTCAAGTTGACACAATGTATCAAGCATTACAACCCACCCCTTACAATGTATCAACCAGTTTGGCTGCCAGACACATTTCTTTAAACAGGTTTCCAGATACAAAGACATACTTATTCATATAATTTCACAACTTGAACATTGTAACACAGGTCAAACAATCTTTAAGAACCAGTTTTAGGTCAACACTATATTAGAACTACATTAGAACCATAACATTCTTCCTCTGGTTCCCCAAAGACTCATGTACATTGCTTTATGCTAAAGGTATTTAGTCCATCTGCAAGAGTTACCAAAGTCCTAATAGTTTCAGCATTGCTGAAAAGTCCAAGTCCCAAGTCTCCTCTGAGATCTAAGACAAAGTCTTATCTGTGAACCCCTATACAAATGAAAAGTTAAACACTTCCAACACTCAATGGCACAAGACAAGCATTTTCATTCCAAAAGTTACAAATGGGAATATAAAAGATTAGGACCAAAGCAAGTCCAAAATTCAGCAGGGTAAATGGTAAGTCCTGTAGTTCTATGTCCAGCATCTGTAACAATCTGTAGCAAATTGTGAGCCCCAAAAATTAATTTGATTTTTCAGTCTTTATAGCTACCTCTTCTTCTTTTTCCCATCTCAAGGATCAACTTCGCAATAGTTAAGTTTCCATAGTAAAAAATGGTGTCATCTTCAGATATGGTGAAATACTCACTCACTTGTATTCCCTATGTTTATTCTACATTCAACTGACTCCCAGTATTGGGAGTTCTATCTTCTAAATACTGGCAAAATATTTCTTTCTCTGTTCATTTCCTCTGTTACTGTGTTCATTTGGACTGTAATACTTTAATAGTTCTTGCTTGTACTATTGCAATAGTCTTCTGTCATCCAGTTTTACCTTTTCTAATCTGTCATTCTGATTGTCTTTGGGCTGATTTTTTTGAACTGAAATCTTAATCTGTTATTTCATTTTTATTGGTCACTTATGGTCTTCAGAATAAAAATCTGAGTTCCTCAGCATCACATGCAAGGCATTCCATCATCTAGCTCCTGCCTCCCTTGCTAGTTCATTTCCTACTACAAATCATTGCTGTTAAGCAATTGATTTTCTTGGAGTTCCCCTACAGTTTCATTGTTTTCTGTTCCCTCTTATCTACTTATTCAATTTTGCAACTGTTGCCCCTCCTAAGATCAGGAGTTCCACCATTGTCCATGGTTTTGTTCTCTGTAGTTTCATTCACCTGGGGTCAACCACAGTCCAAAAAATATTAAATTGAAAATTTCAGAAATAAATGACCCACAAATTTTAAATTGCATGCCATTCTAAGAAGTTGATGAAATCTCAGTTTACTCTGCTCCATTCTTCTCAGGACATGAACCTGTACTATATAATATAGTATTTTGCACAATACTATCTTTGAAGCATAATGCTTATTATGCACAGAATTCAGTGTTGTTCTCACTTACAGATATCCATGGGGTCTTGGAACATAGGCACCACTGCATTTCTTTTCTGTACTATCATAATGCCCCCAAGTATCATCGCATTATCATCATCAAAGTTATTGTGTGTCTCCACAATAGAGGATAAATTTCTCAAGTGTAAGGACTACATCTGTTTCTCCTATGTCTAGGACATTACTCAGCAAATGATAACAACTGATAAATACTTGTTGTCTGATTTAATAGTTGCCAGATCCTTATGAAGATAATTATTTTCCACAGTATATATCTGAAACAATTTTTTGTTTAGCATGAAAAGCAGTCTGCTCTGGTAGAAAATGCAACTATATTGTTAGCAAGAAATAGTGTACCTAGTATTCACAGCAGCATTGTTTCTAGTAGTGAAAAATGGAAACAACTCCAAGATCCATTATTTGATGAGAGGATAAACAAAATGTGGTATACCTATGCCATGGAATATTATTCACCTATAAAAATGAATGAGGTACTGAGACATCCCCCAACATGGATGAACCTTAAAAGCATGCCAAATGGAAGAACCTACATACGAAATATCACGTATGTGTGATTCCATTTGTATGAAAGTTCAGAATAGAAAAACCTATAGAGACAGAGAGTAAATAAATTGCTTAAGACTTCAAGTGGGGAGCAAGAGAGGGCAGAAGAATAACAGAATGATAGATAAGGGGTTTAGGGTTTTCTTCTGAGTTGATTAAAATACCCTAATATTGACTTGCAATGATAGTTGCACTTACCTATGAATATATTGAAAGCCACAGAACTGTACATCTTAAAGTGGGTAGATTATATGGTATGTGAGCTATGTATCAGGAAACTGAAGCCAGTAAGTAGTATTTTTACTCCCTTTCTACCTTCGTCTGGCCATCAGCCATGACTTAATAATGCTTGGGGGGAAATAGTCCTAAAAGTACTAAGCTAGCCCAGGATTAATCAAGTATGTAAATGTCAAAGATGCCGGAACTATTACAGTGCTTGTGGATGATGACTTCAGGAGTTCTTGAGCTAGTACAATCAAAAACACAAGTCAGTAGCCGGGCGTGGTGGTGCACGTCTTTAATCCCAGCACTCGGGAGGCTGAGGTAGGAGGAGCGTTGTGAGTTTGAGGCCGGCTTGGGCTACAGCGTGAGCACAAGGCCGGCCTGAGCTACACAGTGCGACCCTGCCTCAAAAAACCAGGACTGGGAGTTTGGCTCAGTGACTTAAGTGCCTGTCTGACAGGCACGAGGTTGTGAGTTTAATCCTTGGTGCCGTAAAAAAACAAAAGAAAACAAAAAAAAAAAAACACAAGTCAGTGGCTACATTATTTGACTGACCAGTCCAGGTAAGGTTAAACTTGGTTCTTCATTATGTTCTTCCAGAAAGGAGAAGACTTGAGTTTGATTGGTTCTGCTGAAATCATTTTCAGATAGGACAGACATCTTCTGAGAAAGACTGTGAACTGGAGAGAAAACGCTACTTGCTTAGAGGTTTTTTTTTTTTTTCATCATTTATCTGATGCTTCTGAAACCGATAACATCAGAAGGAAAAAGGGAACTAGAGGAAAATAGAAAGGTTGTGACTTCATCATTTGGATTCTGGCTTTCTTTTGGTCATCCCACAGAATGATGTTTATTGAATGTTTATTCAGTGTTGAGGTCCGTGACTTATACTCTGGGTTTGCTGTTGTCTTTGCTAAGTGTTATGTATGCATTTATTAAAAATTAGCAGGACATGCTTTTATTTTATTTTATTTTTTTAGGACATGCTTTTAAAAATCATCACTTTTAATTTAACTTTTTCTTTTTAATTAATATATAACAATTGCATAGACTTATGCGACAAAATGTGATATTCAATATACACATACAATATATATTGATAAAATCGGGGTATTAGTATTTCTGAAATTAGGGTATTAGTATTTCTATCTCCTTATCTTTCTTTGTGTTTAAAACCTTCAGGCTCTTTACTTCTGCTGTTTTATAAACTATAGCATAAACCAGGCGTGGTGGCGCACACCTTTAATCCCAGCACTAGGGAAGCTGAGGTAGGTGGAGCATTGTGAGTTCAAGGCTGGCTTGGGCTACAATGTGAGCAAGGCCGGCCTGAACTACATAGTGTTACCCTGCCTCAAAAAAAAATAGGGCTGGGAGTTTGGCTTAGTGGCCTGCTTGGCAGGTGCCAGGTTGTGAGTTCAATCCCTGGTACTGACCAAAACAAAACTATAGCATAGGTTCTTGTAAACTATAGTCAGCTTATTGTCTGAAAAACACTAAAACTTACTCCTTTTATCTGTGTTTTTGTATCTGCTATACAGCCTTCCCATAGCTCTCCTTTCTCCTACGGTTTTTACCTTTTAGGAGTTACTGTTTTACTCTTTTCTATGTTGAGACCAATTTTTTTTTAACTTCCACATGTGAAAGAGATGTCTTGGCATTTGTTTCTCTGTATCTGGCATTATTTCACTTAACACTTCCATCCGTGTGGCTGCAAGGGGTAGGATTGCCTTCCCTTTGAGGGCTGAATAGTATTTCATTACATAAATACACCACACTTTGTTTATCCATTCATCCATCAACAGACTTAGCTGTCGTGGACAGTAAGGTTAGCAAATAATTCTTAATTACTGTCAAAGTCACTAATTCAAGGCATCTAATATCACCAATAAAATTGGAACAGAATTTAACTACAGGCAATTTCTTCAAATTGAAGTGAAATTGTATCCACTGAAACACAGTATCAAAAGACAGTAAATTGGAAGAAAAAATTTTGTCCCATATAGAATAAGCAAGTAGTTTTTCTTCTTAGGCAAATATCTTATATATTACTTTTTAAAATTCTATAAAAATAGAAAAATATGTAAAATTTAAGGATTAAATTACTCAAATAAGAAAAGACTTGGATGTAATCAGCAATGAAAATGTTGCAAATACAGTTGACAACCAGATACCATTTTCCTATTAACTTTTTATGAATTGAACCTTAAAGATTGCATGAGAGTTTTTTCTACCAACTGTACATTTTCCAGATTGGTTGAATGTGAACTGACCAAGGAATTCACAGGTGAGGAACTGAGAAGAGAGTACCTCAGAAGCTTGGAGTTGTGCTTTGTGTTCAGATACATGGAACATTAAGCACTATTGAAGTTTATCATGCAAGAGGAGGAAAAACAGCATGGAAGGAAGGAAGACAGAGAAGGGTCAAGGTTATGGAAGACACTGGGTCAGCGATGGCGAAGACATCTGACTGTGTCCTGAGGATGATCATGAGTGAGCGAAGAGCTCTCTAAAGGGGAATTCCAGCCAGATTAGAGTTTGGGGAGGGATCCTGTCACCATGATGTAGAAGGCAATGGCAGCAGAATCAAGCTGACGATAGTATGCCAACCATTCCAGAGCTTTAGTGTAGTCCCGTGACATGCGGAACCTGAACCCAGCCCAGGCAGTGGGGCTGGAGAGAATACACAAGTATCACCCCTTTCATTCTCAGGGTGTAACCTGTGATATACTTACATTCAAAGGAAACCACCACAAAAGGCACACCTAGCCTGTTCTCAATTTTCATTTATGCTCATCTTCAAGGTTAAGCTGTCCCCTTCTTTGTGTTTCCAGCCACGTAACTGTGGAATCAGGAGGGGCGTCTGTTAGTGCAGAACTGGGTGTGGCTTGTGGTCAGTCACATTTTCTCAGTTGCCTTCTTCCTGTCACAGTAGTTAAATAGCCCTCACACTGGCTGTAGGTATATGATAGTGCAAGGATTTGGACCCAAGCTGTAGGTAACTCCTATCTTAAGACTCCTGCCCAGACCCCAGGGCAGTTTCCTGGAAATCCAGAGCTCTGTTGCTATAGGGAATCAACTGTACTTGAAAAGGCAACCTGGGAGAGACTTAGGCTCTGAGAAGAAAAGAATTCAAAAGTGTTATGAATGATTGAGAGGCCCTTGAAATTTTCATTTGGGATTTATTTTTGCCTGTGTCTATGACACATCTAGTTGTGAACTTCATAATTTGTTCTGCACAATGCAAGGATAATCAGTATGGTTTAGAGCTAACCCCCATCATCCCATTTTTTTTCCTAAGAAAAAAAATTTCAGATAATGGTGCAAGTTGAAGAAGAAATGTATAATTTCACTTTTAAGTTATAAATTGTATTTTCGTGGTTTAGGAAAATTTGCATAAATAATATTTAAGTTACACAGATGATAGCAGATCTAACTATACCTAGATTAGTGGATCTATATCTAAAATTCAGAAATGACTGCAGTTCTTTATATTGGATGAAAGCTAAGTTACTTAGAGCCAGTAAGAAAGCATATGAGAAGTCAATTGGCAAAAACTCAGAGCCAAACATTGAAATATAGTAAAAAATGATCTGTGGTGAATCCTCAAGGGTATGGGGAGCCCCATGGAGGTAAGGATGGGCATTTCAGCAGTGGAGGTGAACAGCGCACAAGACCAAAGGGAGTATGTGTCTTCTCTATATTTTACAGATAAGGATTCTGAAGCTCAGAGCAGTTATCTGCTTTGGCAAGGTCACTAGGGCTGGATGAAGATTTACCTCTCTTGACTTGTGGTACATTGCTTTTTGCAGTACCTCAGGTGACCCTCTGATTAAATGTGGAATTTAGGGTTTCAGCTACTATAAAGTTGCACAGGTAAGGACCAGAATAAGAGTGGTAAAATTATCCAGGAAAAATGATAAAAAGAGAGTGGCAAATGCAAATCATAGGTCTGATCAATCTTTCCAGGTTGAAGGAAACAATCTCTCTGAGCATAGAAATGAAAGAAAGTGGTGTATTAAAAGTAGAAAGGTACTGTTAGACTTTATTTGGTATTTAGTTCAGAAAATTATGGAAAAATCCTTTTTTTTTTTTAAGAAAATGTTTTTGGTAATTGTTTTCACACACCTAATGCAAAGTGTAAAAATATCCAATTAAAAAGCTTACCCAATAGAAGCCTCAAGCACATTGTTGAATAATTATATTACCCTTCTAATTGCCAGGGAAGAGGGTGGAGATCTGTTAAAACCGTACAATAGACAAGGCACTACAAGGAACTCAGATAACAGCCAACAGAACTGGTTATAAAAAGATTAGAAGCATTTGAAGTTGGCCAAACAGCAGAGGCAGATAACACACATCTGCAAGTTCTAAAGGCGGGAGGGGAGCAAGGGAACTGGTGAGCCTTCCAGCCTGCACAGTGGGAAGGGCAAGGCGGAGACAGGATCTGAGTCACTCAGATGTCAACTGTCTAAGATATTTGGCAAAACCATTTTCTAAACCAAGCTGTTTGCAACAACAGTTCCTTAATTTTGGAGAACCTTCTGAAAATGGAATCATAAGACTTTTCTGATAGATGTGAGGATGAATACCCCAGGGACCTATGAGTCATGAAACTCCAATGTCATGTTCTAAAGACATTGAAACAAAAACATGGATACTGAGCATCAAGTGTAACAGGCACCATGCTGGAGACTTTTAATTCTAAGAGCCTCTTAGGTATATGGCTTAGGTATATGAAACCTGTTGTATAGACATTTGAAAGGGCTGATCATTTTGACAAGGCCATCCCACTAGCAACTTTGTGAGAGAGCAAGATTTTTTTGTGTGTCATTGTGTCTGATACCTGTCATATATCACAAAGAACGTAAGTGGGAAGAGGTATATGACTTCTCATTTACCATGCCATCAAAGTTGGAGCTGAAGATGAAGCTTAGAGAAAGTAAATGACTTTGATTTGTATTGGTGAATGTGCGCTTGATTCTACAGGGAATGATATGGTACACAACAGCCCAGCTGGTTTTTCAAGGAGAATTTGCAAGTTGGCTGACTCCAAGACTGAAACATTGCTCAGATAATAATAGTTCCCTCATAACTGTGGGATAAAATTTAGCATCTAAGCTCTGCATTTTGGCATTGAAAAACCCTCACCACTCTGCTCTTGCTCTTTGGTTTAGAAAATGTTGATTGGAAACTATATCAAATACATAAAAAGTATGTAAAACAGGTGAGTGGAGTTTAAGAAATGATAATCTGTCAGACTATAGTTATTACATTCCAGGAAGTGATCACTACTTTCTTCCTGTTAAATTTGGTATTCACAAAGACTTAAAATAGCCTTTTTCATGAAGGAAAAAGCAGAAACTGAGGGTGAGCAGGTGGAGATATTTTAAATAATCAGCCCCAAGTCATTCAGCCACATGGTTAGTAGCAGGGAGGGGGATTTGAACTTTCATCTGTTAGACATACAATTTCATACTTCCCATTTGGCCAAATGTGTCCTCCTAATGTTGCTAAGTGTGACATCAGTCCTTTTCCTTTCCATCACCATCCTCATGGGTCCCAACCTTGGCTGCTGAGGTTAATCACAGTTATTCAAAATGTAGGTGAAAGCCGGGTGCCTTTAATCCCAGCACTCGGGAGGCTGAGGTAGGTCGAGTGTTGTGAGTTCGAGGCTGATTTGGGCTACAACGTGAGAGCAAGGCCGGCCTGAGCTACACAGTGCAACCCTGTCTCAAAAAACTAGGGCTGGGAGTCTGGCTCAGTGGCTTATGTGCCTGCCTGACAGGTGTGAGGCTGTGAGTTCAATCCCTGGTGCCACAAAAAGATGTAGGTGAAGAACAATGGTTGGGGCAAACATGGCCAGGACACCAAGACTAGTTATGGGAGTGATGATTGTTTTTTACTGGTTATTTGCTCGGAGATTAAAAACTGTGACACTTGGGAACTATGCATTATTTGATTACTATTAAGGTTGATGGAGAAGTCACCAGCATAAGTGCATTTCAGATATTGCACAGGTCTAAAGAAGAATGAGTTGTTGATGTGAAATTCAACCCTAATTTCCCACTCTGTATTATATTTGTTAAATCTGTCAATGCTAGTCCTTGAAGAGCAAGACTTTCTATTGCCTTTCATTCTTGAAGCAAAAAAATAATTGGAAATATTTAAAGTAAGTGCAGGACTAGAAGCAAGTTTGCAATCCCTAAATTCTCCCTCAGACTCAGCCACTTGAAACATCGCAGTTGAAAGCAGGTGCTCTTGGGAAAGAATACTGAGAAAATGAAAATTGGACTTCTAACTTTATAAGTTTGAGCAATTCACTTCATTTCATTGAATGTGGTTTTCTCATTTATAAAATTAAAATATTGGACAGCATAACTGTGGGGAGCAACTGAAACTGGAGATTGATCACATGTATGGGACTGGAGCAAGGCCAGTCCTGAGAACAAAGAGTGTTGTGGAATATTTCCCAAACCAAGCCAAGCCAAGCCAAACCAAGCTAACCAAAACGAAGACTCTTTGCACCTAGGAGATAAGATGGGAGCATTTAATCTTTACACCAGAGGACTGTTGGAATTCACGCCAGTGGACAGTTCCAGGGATAATTCCTCCCTAGCAATAGCCCTGAATCTGGAAGGAGTTTAGTCTATATAGAATTAGCAGTGGGAGGTACAAAACAAGTGACCAAATGTTACATGATTGGTTACTTATATTGAATCATATATTGACAGACAGGCTAGTCTTGAAACAATAGAATCATTCTGGGAACCAGGGAAGGGGACTCTTACAGAATGACTAAACTTGAGGGCATTACCATAATATAGAAATTGTTCTGGAGAGAGAAACTTGACTGAATGAGCACAGGTCAGCCCAAGGTGCCTTAAGGTGTAGGCAATCACTCTGGCATTGTCAGGGTCAACTGAATTTACCAGAGACAGTAGAACAGCAACTTGGTCAGTCTTCCAATTAATCATGAAATATCTATAAATTTGTTATTTTGCCCCAAGAAGAGCACCCAAGGAGAGCCCTGTGAACAAGATGCTCCAGCTCAGAGAACACCAGGTTCCTGAGGCAAGCCAAGCAAACAGGTTGCTAGGCAGAGGGGTGTCATGTGACACGAACCTGCTGAATGTATAAATCAACACCCTGTGGCAGCTGAGCAGTTCCTTTTCTCCCATCCAGAGAGAGGGTTCCACCTGAGCTTAGTTTTCTGTTTTATGATTCTTGTCTTTATTTTTTCATCATCTATCATCCTTCACCCCAAGAATTTTGAGGGTTGTGCTGGACACAGCACATAACCTGAGGTCTGTCTAGTTCTAAAAATATTCTCCTTTGTATAAAATAAGAGAAGGGAAATCAAAATGTGATGAACATATATTGAGTGCCCAGTATTATATGAGAAACTTCAATATATTGTCTTACTTGATTCTCAGAATATTTAAAGGAAATTGTATTATCTTTGTAATTAGTGTGTGACTGATTCTAAGTGGTAACTTTCATTTTCATCTACTCCCTCTTTGAAGAAAAACTATTAAAATGCATTATAGAGATGGGTTAAATTCCATAAAACATTAACTAGAAACAGATAATACACTGACAATTTGATGGGGTAACATATAATGGGAACTACATCAGCAGGCCCTTCTTTTCATACAGGTGAAGTTGCACCCTAGTAGCAGCTTTCATCTCCTGTCTCAATTTTAAAATTCCTTTCTTCCAAACCACTCATGTCCCTAGTTTTGTTCCTCACTGGAATTAGACTCAGAAATCAGATTGGAGTTGGGGCATTTTTGAAATATGAAGAAGTAATTTGAACTGGCCAACTTTCACCATGAACTAGCTTTCCAGCACTGCACATCTACAGTTAACAAAGCTTCTGTCTGATTTTCAAGAGTTCTTTAACTTTCAATGATAAGTAATTCAATTGAGAAGAAAACAAAAAACACAAAATGCTATGTGTTTAAACAAATTGAGAATGCATACAAAAAAATCCTGTTTTGCAATACGCCTTAGTGTTTGTTATACTGCAGTGATAACTATGTTAAAATGGCCAAGATGAAGAGCAGGGAATCACAGCAGGAAGCCTTTTGAGTGGGGCTCTTTTCATTGGACACCTGCTGAGATTCACTCACTTTGTTGTGTATTTCACTAGTTTGTTACATTATTATGGAGTACTTTTTTTTTCTAGCGTATGGATGCACTCACAACTTGTTTGTTCATATATTAGTTGTCAAACATTATTTACAGCTTTTGGTGACTATGAGTAAAGCTGTTACAAACATTTTGCATATAAATTCTTGTGTAGACATATGTTTTTATTTCTCTTGGGTAAATACCCAGAGGTGGAATTGCTCCATTGTATGGTGAGTTTATGTTTAACTTTAATGTTTAACTGTTAAACTTTTCCAGTGTAGTTGTACTGTATACTTCTACTAACAGTGCATGAGAATTCCAGGTACTCTACGTCATCATTGCTACTGCCATTCTTTTAAACTCCAGCTACTCTGAGGAGTGTGTAGTAGTATCACATGAAGGTCTCAGTTTGAATTTCCTTAATGACTCATGATATTGAGGATCTTTTCATCTGCTTGTTTGCCATGTGGTGATTTTGTGTGTGTGTGTGTGAAGTGCCTATTCAAATGTTTTGTCTAATTTTTAAAAACTGGGTGGTGTATTTTCTTAGGAGTTTTGCGAGTCCTTTTGGTTTTTCGTTTTCTTTACATTTCCTTTCAGAGAACACAAATTTTAAACATCATGCCAAATCACCAATATTTCCTATTATGATTTATGATTTCTGAGTCTTAAGAAACTTTTGCTAACCCAAGGTAATTAAGATTTTCTCTGTTTATTCTAGAAGTTTAAAACTGGTAGTCTATATGCTTGATTTTTAAGCCATTTTGAGTTAATTTTTATGTATGAAGACAAAAAGTCATAATTTCTGCATACAAAAACCATTTTCAAGTATCATTTATTAAAAGTATCTATTTTCCCCCTTAAATAATCTTGACATCTTTTTGGAAAACCATTTGACTATATATGTGTGGATCTATTCCTGACTCTTTTGTTTTGGCCCTTATGTGAACGACACATTGACTTTATTACTGTTGCTTTATACTAAATCTTGAGATCAGATGGTGGAAAAGACCTCCCAACTTTCACTGCACTCTTTATAGTTATTTGAATTTGGAAATACTGTAAGGGAGTATGTTATTTTGTGTTTAAGTACTTGAACACTTGTACATATTCTGGAAACATCCTTTTGTTTTCTATGGCAATTTACATCAGTTGTAAGTCTTAATTATTCCAAGAGTTTCATTATAAGTTTTTGCTTTCATGTTCTTTTGCAAATGAACTCCTTAAGTGGATCATTTCTTATCCATGGTGAGTGTAATTTGTCTTGGAGGTCGCTAATCCCAGGTCCCCAATGGGAGCAGATCCTCATGGCTGAAGAGCTCTACTTTTCAAATTGTCAAATGATCTTGTTTTCTAATAGTTTCTGGATTCTTGGAACCCTGGGTCCTGAGTTCATTGGCTTTGTAAACAGGTTGTGCAAGTTGCATTTGAAATGGCAAAAAGCTTGCTTTTCAGTCTTGGGAATTCTAGGGAAAGTAGACTCACTTTCACCAATTAAATCCATGGAAATGACTACTTGCTTGTGTGTGTTTGTGTGTTTTGTCTCTGTGTGTGGTGTCTAAGTAAATGAGTGACAGAGAATGAATATATGCATATAACATGGGCTTGAAGTTCCCCAGGAAAGTCCTATATGTGTTTCAGATATACACTAAATTCTCTAAAAAATAGTTAGGTTTATGAAAATGTATAGACTTTGAATTTCTCAACTGATGACAACCATGACAACTTCAACGATTTTGTAATTCCTGCTGTATGTTGGAAATGTGTTATACCCACTGTGGAATAATGCTTCAGTTGCTTTGGGAAGAGATGGTTATTCTGATACTGTCCACACTTTTGGGCTAAACTTCTGGGCAATGAGTTTTGTGTCAAAAGGTGATTAATTGTTCCACTCATGTCCACTCAGCCCTCTCTAAAAACTGGGGCACTTTTAATCTAATTTTCCTCAAAATATCAAGATTATATTTGCCACTAGCTAAGAAATTTTATCTAGAATAGTGATATAAAGAGGTAGTTGTGATATCAAAGTTTTTTTATACTTCTGTTGAATTAAGGGAATTAATTCTTCAACTGCTAATACTGAGGATCACAAAAATTCAGCAGAATTTAATAGTTTAGAAACAACTGTATTGTCTTTTTGGAAATAAACAGTAAGACATAGTTGATCTGAGAATGAACAAAGGGATATTGGATCCAACATCCCCAGGATCTAATCTGAGTTATAAAACCTAGGACTGATAAAATTAGACTGTGTCTACCATTGTCTTGGTTACTTTTCCCTCGTTGCTGAGACAAAACACCTGACACCCAAACTTAGGGAAGGAAAGGTTTATTTAGCTTACAGTTTTTGGAGGTTTCAGTCTACAATCAGCTGGCTCCAAGGCAGGGTGGCATGGCACAGGAACAACACTTCAAGGCAGCAGCCAGGCAAAAGCAGCCAGAGTAAAAGGGGAGAAACAGAGCAAGCCTCTTCTCCTCCTTTATATAGTACACAGGACACCCCCCCCCCACCTCCCAGGGTGGGTGTAGCATCCACAAACATCCTTGCCTTCCTTTGCACAGGATGAGGATGTTTACAAAGTAAGACTCCTGACTCCCTGCTGGCTCTCTCAGTTAAACTTCTGACCTTCTCAAATTGTAACAATGACCAGGTAACTGTGCTCTACACCCCAGGATGTAGAGCTGCTGAGTTACTCAATTAAGCTGCTAGACTTCTGAAGTTGACACAGGGTATAAACCGTAGTAACCATGAAGTAAGATATATGATTGTTCAAAAATAGTCTTCTTTCATTGTTTTTATCCTCTTTAATGATGCTGGGGGTCAGCATGAAGAACCTCCAGTACTTTGTCACAGCATATGTAATGTTTATTCTTAATGATTATTATATTGGCCTTTGCATTTATATTCCTTCTAAATCAGACTAATGTACTTTGAGGCTTAAAATAATCAGTTTCAATCTCTAAATTGTTTGAAGTAGATTTTAATTTTGAATCAATTCACTTTATCCATTGACAGTAAATTGTACCAGTAGTATTAAACATGCAGATCGCACTGTAATTCCTGATGTAAAGGTTAGAAGCAGGGAAAACACAAAAGAACACAGAAGCTTGTAAAAGACTCCAGTTCAAAATGTCGGATTATCTCTTCATATGCACGGGGAATCTTATCTAGTACTCCACAGCCCAGATCTGCACGCTCCACTGAAAAGTATAATATTGAGGTTATGGTGTCTATCGGGACTCAAATTCAAGATCAAGTGTCCACCTGGTCACTGGAAAGACTATGTGAAGAGTTAACCTTATGATATGGGAAGGTTAACATGACATGAATCTTTGTAAAATGTGACAGCCCTTCTCACTACAGAGTTACAGCCTGTGTTTTAGTCTGAGAAGTGTACAAGTGACCTGAGGCTATACTCATACAGCATTCAGTACTGTCACCAGCGGTAGGTGTATTGGAAGCTCATGTATCTAAAACCTCAGGTCCCATCTCTTGCACGGGTCCCTTTTAATTGTATCTATACTCCATGTTAGTTTTGTATATATTATTTGTACATTTTTCTTAAAGAAAGCTTCCATCTTACATAAGCAACTAGCCCACAAAACCTGGCTTTCGCCAGCTGTTTCTGGTGAGGGTTCTACCTGTGGACGATGCGATTGAGAAAGCTGCTCTGGGACTAGCAGTCTTTTCAAAGAGGCACAAGCGCTATCTGGTTTTCACTGCTTATACAGCTTGATTGCTGATTCTACCGTGTTGCATTATCATTTTAGTGATACGTCTGCCCAAAAGGCATTTCCCTAAGTCTGAATTTCCCTTGCCTACCTCCCTCTTTGTGCTCTGGTGCAGATAGGCAGTAGTTTCCTTGCTTGGGTTTGGAGGATGGGCTTTTAAACATGGGAGACTGATGTGTATTGGGAAATCTCTCGTGCTGCATTCTCAAACCCAAAGTTGTGTGTACCTGCTGCAAATATTTACAAGTATTTTCCTTTCCAGTCAGCTGTTCCCTTGAATATTATCAACAAATACTTGGTGGGAAGAATTTTTTATGTTTGAGTAGATAGCCTCTGTAACATGGGGGGAATGCTGGTGCAAAGATGGGGAGAGATGAAAGTTTAAAAAGTGGGTGTAAGTTGCTTGTTATTACAGAAAGTCAGAATTATTTAATAAAATCGAGCATGTCCTTTCCTGAACTTTGAGACCCAGAGTTTTTAAAAAATTGGTTCTAAAATGCCTGCCTGGGAAGCACTGATACCTGTGTGAATACCTGCAAGTTGTATCACCTTGACTGAACTAAAGGAATCTGAAGAGCATCCAGCTTGGGTAGGTGCCGGTAAGATCTGTTTGTGACTGCAGGGCTGTGATGCTGCCTGTACCTACATACATCCTTTCCTACCTAACTGATGGCCAGTTGCTGGATAGATGCTTCCACATCAGTTGGGTTCTGGACTCAGCGATTTTAATGAGGAATGGAAGGGAACACAGTATGAGAAAACTCTTATCTTGTGCTGATTTTCAGAACCATTACAAATGATCAGGATGCAGTTTAGCAGCCCTGCCCCTCATCCTCAGGAGGTGTTGTTGTGACATATTGAGATGTCCCCCCAAAGTTTCATGCAGTGATAGGTAGAGCTTTTGGGACTGACTGGATCATGGGTGTGTGATACTGGATCGTGGGTGTGTGATTTTGTATCATGGGTGTGTGACACTGGATTTGTTCACCGACTGGTTTAGCACATTTCTGGGTGTGGATGATAGATTCACTGAAGAGGAAACACCCAATCTGGGTGTGGGTGGCATCAACCAATAGGTTTGTACCTAGAATGGGATAAAAGGGGAAAGGCAATAGGAGCCGCACTGCTTCCTGCCTGCAACACCATGAACTCTCTGTCCTCTGCAGTTCTGCCCTGCCTTGGTTCCAGCTGACTATGGTTTGAAACGTCTACAAACTGGGAACTAAAATAAACCGATCCTCCTTTAACTCGTGGATGTTGGGTACTGTGTCCCAGCAAGGAGAAAGTAACAATGACAGATGTCTTCTAAGACCCCACAGTGAACACATGAAAGTTAGGATGGTACTGATGTTTTAATACACATACCTTGCCATAATAAAGTTTAACTTATAAATAAAGCAAAACAAGAGTCTAACAACATTACCTAACAATCAAATAGAAGTATAATGATATGTTGTAATAAAAGTTGTTTAAAAGCCAGCAAACTTTTTATCTCTGGAATTTCCCATTTAATATTTTCAGATCACAGTTGACCATGGACCATTGAGAATAGAGAAAATACAACTGTGGCTAAGGGGTGAGTTCTCTGTATGGCAGAGCCCCTCTCCCTGCTCTGCAGGCTGGAGGCAGCCCGGCGATGCCTTAGGCCACGTGCCTTGAAACGGTCTGTCTGGTTACAAACACTAGAAATGTCTTGGAAGTTCTGAATGTACTTTCCAATTAGAGGGTGTGACTCTGCTGTCCCTTCTTGGACACACCCCTTGATTTCAGTGATGCCTTTTGAGAGGGTCGGTTCTGGGGGTTAGTGCTGAGTTTAGAAATATAGAATTTTAAAATGACAACACTGGGAAATACCCACATAATCACTGAGTGAGTCCTTTTCTTTTCAGGTTCTCAAGGAAACGAGACATCCATTATAATCTAAGGATGGCACATGAAGTAATTGATTAAAATGAAAAATTTAAACAAAGAAAATGTGTTTTTAAAAAGTTTGTGCTCATTCATTTAAGTCTTACTGGGTCTGCATGGAGCATCTGATTCCCTTCTCAAAGAGAGATAAAGAATTAAGTCTCCTTTCCTTCCCATCCCATGCCACTTCATAGAAATATTCTTAGCCTTTTAATCTGCTGCTTTACCTGGACTCCTGACAGAGGTACACAGATGAAGACTGATTTTGAAATAAGGATTTTGGTGCAAAGAAGTGAATAAAGGAAGAATAATGGTGTACCAGAAGAATGTGGAGGTTTACAGAAGTAATGCATCTCCTGTGAAAATCTAAGCTGCGCAGTCTCAGTTTCATGGAATGCCTCTTTGGAATGATTTTTTTTTTCCAGTGGCTGCAAGACATAAAGGCCACCGAAATTCACTGTTCCCCTCCCCCTGCTTTTACACCCCTGAAGTTTGGGTCGTTTTTCACCCATCTAAACCCGGGTGGCAACTCTAGTTTAAATGTCATTTCATGCCTGATAAAATTTCATTAGGCATTTTAACTTTTTAATTTGTTTTATTGACTTATCGTGCAGATGGAGCGAAATGTTTAGAAAGGGAAAAAATATTAAATGGGGATTTACTGAAGTCATGTTTCAGTAAGGAAGGAAATACCATTGACTTTATTACAGCTGCCTAATGTTTTCCACAAACTGTAGAAATAATGCGTTGTATTTTGGTGACCTACAATAGCAGCTGACTACTTGCACATGATGGAAATGCAATTTGGGTTTGCAAAAAATTAACTATATAATGTCCTGGTGCCTGTGTCTCTCTACATCGTGGGTCTGATTTGTTCTCTGTGTTCTTTTCAAGTTACAGATGGTCCTTTGCGATGCGTTTGAAAGTTGCGCAGCCTCCTGAGAAGGGGTGGAGAGGGAGAGAGAGAGGTCGCACTGACACCCGTGCGTCTTTGCTTGCAGACCCTCTGCGACCCTAAATGCTGATATACAGCTTTCTTCTGCCTTCTTCCTGGGCCACCTGTTCCCCTGCCCTAACCAGCCCAGCCGAGAAGACCTCTCCCTCTTTTTCCCCCTCCTTCCTATCTTCTCTCCCCCTCCTTCCTCTCCTCCCTCCCCCTCCCTTCCTTTGCTGGACCTTATCTGATATGTTCAGTGATGCGATAAAACAAAAAGGGAAGTTTTTGATTGCACGAACACACCCTTTGGAAAGAGTCCAAGTAAAGAGTCCCTTAAGGAAAGTGAAAGCAGGGCGGAGAGGCCTGGGTGCTGGGGTGAGGAAAATGCAAGCTTAGGAGGAAAAAATAATAACATGCTCGAGTGGCAGCGGCGGTGGCAAGAGGTCTGGAGGGTGGAGGCAGCTCAGAAAGGAACTTGCCTAATGAGGCCTCTCTGAAGATTTACTGCCGCGGCTGCTGCGGAGAAGAGGATCCAGAGGGAGGACGTTCTGCCCTGACTCGCTGCTCAGGAAGTGGGGCCGGCTTGTATTCTCTGGCAAGCAGAGGACAGAGACGCTCAGCCAGCAGCAGAGGGACTGTCAGCTCGATTGTTTTTAAAGAGCCCCCTTCCACACAGCATTGGTGATCCTGACACCCAGAGTTCTCAAGGCAGGAAACAGAGACGATACTCCGGATGGAAGGAGCTGTTCCCAGTTCGTCTGGAGGAGGATCCCGTCTGTCCCCAGGGGCGCCGCTCCCTCCCCTGACTGCACCTCCCAGGCAGTCAGGGCGCACAGTGGGGCCCTCAGCCTTTTGGCTGAGAGGACACAGCGGAGCATCCACTGAGGTCAGAGCGCTCTCTGTCCTCTGGCCAGTGCAGCGGGGCCTGGCCTCTTCCCACAGGACCTCGAGTCCTTCCTACCGGGCGGCCTGCACTCCACCAGGAGGATCTCTGCGTGCTGAAGGTTTGAACATGCCAGCTTCCACAGGCAAGAGCTCAGTCTCTCCAGGTTTAAAATAGCCATAATCACTGCCATTTTACTTCTGGGAAAGCAGTGGCTTAGCGAACAAGAGGTACAGGCCCAGGAACACAGCAGTATTCGGATCTAGTGGAGTTAGGGTGCTCCAGTCCCACCTGACCCCTGGAGGACACGCGGCTCTGCTCCTGGCCTGGCTGATGTCATCTTGAGAACTCATTCTGGGTCATAAATCAGAAGCCTTCGCTGGGAAAAAAGACAAATGGGGTTCTGAGTGTTTTTCTCACAAATGACAGGAAAGCAGCCCATCTGGTCCACCATGTAAACCATAGGAAGTGAGTCTGAACAAGAGAGAGACGCAGAGCTCGAGGACTCCCGTGCTATAAACTGAGGCCCAGCTGGACTTGAATAAAGTAAATTTAGCTCACCGGGACAGCTCAGGGCAAATCCGAGATAGACTTGAGTGTAGCCACGCATGGGAAGGAAAGTGAAGAAATTATTTGATGACAGAGACACTTTATTTGCCCACTTTTTATCAAGGTCTGAGAAGAGCAGAGCAATAGGAGTTAGTATGTTGCAGCAGGTAAAATGTCTGAGGAATCCTAAGCAGGAAACAACTTCATTAACACCTGTTTTCATAAAAAGACAGAACAGACTTCTACTTGCCTACTGAATGTGTCTTTTGTGGCCAAAATCTGATTTTATTTTCTTGGAGCAGTGGTGGTAAACCTATGGCGCGCGTGTTGTTTTTTGATTAAGACAAAAGATGTTAGTCAATATGTGAGTTTTTTTTTTTTTTTTCTAAACTAAAACCTCAGCATTCAGTGCAGTGTTGGCACTTTGTGATAAAGAAGTGGATTTTGGGGTGCAGTTTGAACATTCGTCTCTGAAAGGTTTGCCCTCCCTGTTTTAAAGGGTAGAGGAGCAAAAAGTTATTTATTAAAGATTTAAAATATTTTATTTTTTACTTTCCCTTTCTGATAAGTCCTGGCCAATGGAATGTAATGAAGGATTATATGGTGGAACCACCTAAGAAAATTCCTTAAAAACAGATGGATAGCAGCTCTCTCGTTACCCTAAGATAAAAAGCTGGGAGCTAAGGATGGCAGGGTGAGTGGATCAATAGAAGAAACTGTGCCTCTACTGATATCTCATTGGTTGTGTAAAGACACTGGATTTACCTTTTCACACATTTCTTTTATAAGAAAGAATAAATCCTCAATTTGTTTAAGCCATTGGCACAAACCTGTATTGCTAGCAAGCAAAGCCAATTCCTGGCTGATATAGATGGCAATCTTATTTTTTTCCTCAATAAGTGAGTAGTACACAAGATACAAAGACATGAATTCTCAAGGTACAAGGTCAGCCAAGAGACACAAGGGGAGGATTGTAACTCCATGCATTCACCCTTTAGATGAGAGTGTTAGAATCCTTAATATCACCAGCCCTTGTGAGAAACTGTAGAATGCTGTTCTACAAATGGTGAGGCCTGTGCATACGGCCCTTGTTGAGGGTTTCTGTATTAGGTTACAATTACTCCAAATAACAGAAAAGAAGGAACTAGATCTTTGTCTTCAGGATCTTTGTCCAAGGGAGACTTACAACTGGATTGGGTTATCTGGACAATCATTCATCTTTCCAGGAGCTTTCTAGGAGAACAACAGAAACCTTTTGACTTTGGAGTTGGCTGCTGAGATCATTTGGTACAGGGGACATCAGAGCTCTGAATTCTGGTGGGTCTGAAGCACGCAGGGCCAAGATGAAATAGCACAGGTGCTTCAAGTGGGCTTCTGAGGTTAGCCCGACAATTTAAAAAAGTTAAAAGAGTTGATTAAGTTTGCAAACCTGAGCAAAGCATATTGTAAAGTGCTTTGTTATCAATGAACCATCTTTGGGATCAAATTCATTTCCATTTGTTGGGTTCTAGTAGATTCTTAATACTTTTACAGGACTTCATATGCCTGCGTAACACGCTGATAAATCAGTCTGAATAACTGGTTGATTGAGAAAATGTGACAAGATAGTTTACTTATAGTGCAGCTGTTCTGGTGGTTGGGCTCTCCATTTCAAAATACTATGAGCTGATGTAGTCTAGATAGGTTTTGCATCTTGAACTACATAGTCTTCATTAGGTGCATTTGTCTGAAGGGTTTTTTGTATATGTGTCTGTGAGAAAAGACATATGATATTCTGGAAGTTGTTTTGCTTTGATTTCCTAACAAAGTAATCCTTCTTTCACAGATTCTAACTGGGTAATGCCATAGAACAGGCTTACCTCAGGTTGTAAAACTGTGTAAATCCTACCACATTAGTTCCCCACTAGAGGATATGTATAACTTGCTTCTTTAGATCTTTATCATGTATGATTTCTTCTTGAATTATTTCACTCCTTTTCAGAAGATAAAGTCCCACAAACAAAACAACAGATATCCTGAATTATTCATTTCAACCTCTAAGATTACCTGAAGAGTTTAATAACACAGTATTTGTATAGCATTTTCTCCTATGTTTGTAGTAAGCTAGAATATTCTGCGGCAGTTCTCAAGTTTCAGTGAGTAATTACTGAAATTACTAATTACTGTGTAGTATGTTAAAATGCAGACACCAAAGCGCCTCCAGAATCTTGGGCAGCTGATGCTACTATTGGTGGCTACTGTATGAAAAGGCACAGCCTTGATCTATGTCCATACAACTGAAGTCTCTTTTGATAAGTGAGGTTATTTGCTATGCATGTGTGTTTATGTATGTGTTTATTTACTTATTGGCACTGGGGATTGAATCCAGGGCCTTCGAATTGAGCTACACCCAACCCTCAAAAAAAAAAATTTTTTTTTCTTTTTAAATTTTGAGGTAGCTTGGCTAAGAAACTAAGTTTTTCAGTCTGGGCTTGAATTTATAAACCTTCTGCCTCAGCCACCCAGAATGAGGGAATTGCAGGCATTTGCCACCAAATGCACCTTCCTTTATTCGTTTTTTTCCACTTGAAGACTGTGTAAAAAACTTTAAAATAAATCTTGTACAGGATAATAATGGAATACTGACATTGGGGAACAGCTAGGAGGGACAGAGATTGATTCTCCCAGCCACTGTGCCCTGGGAAGGATGGAAGGAAGGCTGCATCTGACAACCCGTGAGCTGGTGGTGCCCTCAGAGCATAAATGGTGTTGATTCCTGGGAATGAATTCCCAGGGACGCTGAGATCCTGTGTCCTGTTGGCATAAGAAAATGCCCTTCTTTTCTTAGACTGGGCAAGGAATGATCAAGTGAATAGGAATATTGGGGATAAAAATGTTTCGGCTCTTCTCAGATGCTCTTCCATCTGCTTCATGTCATAAACTAACAGATGGTTCCTTTTCTCTTTAGGGGACCTCTAACTTTGTTTTACAATGTCAGGAATTATAATATATACAATGTGCTGCTCTAAAAGTGTCATTTATGTTTGTAATATACTGTCCCTTTACCCTAGAAGCATGTATCATGTAAACTATACATGCCCCCTTTTTTCCTATTTATGTGGAGGGTCTCAGTTACTCACTGTCTGCTTTCACTGAACTTCAATGTGCAAAAAACTTTCCTTCTAGTGTTTGTCCTCGCTTGTAAGAGGCAGGACAGAGCTGGGCGGAGGTTGGGTAGAGGAATGGGCTCCTGAGGAGGAGATAACACTGGAGTAAACAGTGTTCAACAGTGAGAAAGGTCAGACCAGGAGAAAACCAGTGCATCTGTCTCCATCGCTTTCTTGTCAGTAGAACAAAATACAGTGGAGCCTCGAGTTATGAACCTGACATACACACAACTTGGGTTATGACCAGCATTTTAGTTTTAATTTACTACTGAAGTACTGACTTATGACCTGAATGCTGGCCACTTATGCTTCCAGACAGTTTCAGATACAAACTTAACACTTAAAGAGTTCTGGAAAGAACATTACAACGTCCTTTCCTGTATGGGGTTGAGAAATCTTGAACCAATGTCTCTCTAAGGACACTGAGATCTGCCTGATTACAGGAGAGAGACTTCGAAGGCTGTGTAGAGACATTCTGCGTTACAACCAGTCCTTGGTAACACATTGGGCTCATAAGTCAAGGGTCCACAATACCCAACATACACAATTTAAGGAGAAGAGGTTTATTTTAGATGTTTCAGTTCATAGTTGGATGGCATGGAAGGGCTGGCAGAGGAAAGCTACTCATGTCATGGAAGTCAGGAAGCAGGGAACCATGGGAGGAGCCAGGGAGGAACATGCACCTTCCAGGCCGCACCTCCAGTGACCCACCTTTCCTGACGAGGCCCCAGTTCCTAACAGCTCATTCAGGTACTGGACCCATTAGCAGATCAATTTACAGATGCTTCCTGAGCCACACATCTTGCAAAAGCCCTGGGGTTCAGTGCATGAGAGTGCTGAGAGGCCATAACAGCATCCATCAGCCATACATCTTCGGGGTGTGAATGCATTCAGGTTTCTTAATTTTTCTCAGCACTGGGTATTGAACTCAGGGCCTTCACATTGAGTTATGTCCCCAGCCCATTTTTTAATTTTTCATTTTGTGACAGGGTCTCACTAAGTCATAAGGTGGCCAGCATAGATTCTAACTTGCAATCCTCCTACTGTGTTAACCTTCCAGTGTGCTGGGATTATAGACATGCACCGCCATGCCTGGCTTTAAATTTCACTTTCAGTAGCAAACAGTTCCATTTTCCTGACAATACAAGGCATGGCAGGTAAGAGTGGGAGCATGCTTTGAGAAGTCATTCAAACCATCTAACTCTTTTAACTATTTCCAAACAGGATCTGTAGCAACCTTGGAATTTTATCTATTTATTGACAGAAGACTTTGAAGGACTCAAGAGAGAGCTCTATCCAATACCCTCATGTGATTTTGCTACAGGTTCTTTGTTGATTGCAGCCACTGGGCATTACTGAATAGGCCACCATCCCACTGGCCACTCATGGGTACTACATGCATTATGGAGGGGGAGTCTAACATGATTCCGACACATCGTGACATTTAAATTACTTTGAGTCTGTAAAAGAAAGAAGGATGGATATTACTGCTAGAGGTATTTGCATTATTTAATCATAACCTAAAAGTTTTTAACTCATTTAATAGACTTTCATGGAACACCTAATGTGTGTCAGGCAAAACATTAAGCATTCTCCATGAATTCAGATGAGAGGCCAATATTGTCTCTGCCCTCATGGAAGCTTGAATCTAACAAACTGAACACTGCTCATAATGGAATTCACGTAATGGTGACTGTGTGGACTGGATGGAAAGTAAACTTTAGGCATCCTTGTACTCACAAATCACTGCATATTGTTTTATAGTTTGGTGGGAATAATGACTGACAGGGTTAATCTTTGAAGGAGGAGGTGATTTGGAGGAATTATGGCATATATTGAATTAAAAGAGAAAAAAATTAATTTCCAAGTGAAAGATCATTCTAACAGGTTGGAAATAATCAAATGCAAGCAACTTTAATTTCAAATGGTCTCTTGATTGAGATTCAAGATTGCAGACCAACTCCTTAAAAGAGTCAGTAGAACTTGCCTTTATACCTGACTCAGAATTAGAGCCATTCCATAAAAAATGGATAGCCTGGAAAACAGAGCAATTGGCAATTTTCCTAAGAATTTTATTGAAAAATTCTCTTCTTTCATAATTAGAAAAATGCAATTCATTTTTCTTCTGTTAATGGACTAGAATATACAAAAACCATAATGATTATTAAAACACAAAATTATTCAAACATTTTTCAGTTACTTTGTACTAACCCACACTTCACCTAACATTGGAGTAAATCAAAATAAAACTTTCTTATACATTAAACAAAATCTTCAAAACTTGGAAAGGCTATTAGAGCATATGCAGTAGGTAGCTTATTTTCCAAATTCAATGATTTCTTTTTTAAATTAAGCACTCATTCACGCTGAGTTCCCGTATATGTCAGTGTGGAGGGTGGATTTCCAGAGATGCTCCCTTTTTAACTCCATTTCAGAGTTGGCATCACTCTATGAGGTGGGTTTTATGCTCATTTTTTCTGGCAGGAAACTGAGACTGAGAGAAGTTAGGTGAGCAGCCCAGGTCCATTGCCTGATAGGAGAAGAACAAGCTTTTGAACCAGCAGCCCAGAGCTCTACCCACTAGACTAGTGGTGGCACACAAGTCTCTGCGAATGACAGCCCCAGAAGCTTTGATTTTGCCTTTTCTTTGAAAATATATTATGGTTTACTCCTTGACTGAGAATCTGAAAAAGTTTGAATTAGATTTTCTCGTGGGAGCGATTGATGTGGTCTTGAAGAAACTTTGAATCACCTTTGCATGATCTGACCCCTGGGTTGAAAAAAAAAAACTGAGTAAAAAGGTGGGCAAAGGGTGAAGGGAAGGATAACAAACCTTTAGTGTAGCAGGCAGGGGTAAGAGACTCTGATACCTAAATGGATGAGGGAGAACAAGGAAGAAGGAATGCCTAGGATTTCAGGACCCGGTCAGCAGCCTACTGAAGGCTTCCACAAGATTTACTTGCTTTATACCCGGTGTGTGTTAGGATGCTTCAGAACTGTTGTGGTGGGAAGAGAGAGGACACCAACGGTCAGCGACCTTCTGCGACAGGAGCTCATTGAAAGTCAATACTTCATTTTCAGATTCACACACACTGAAAGGAATAACCGTGTTCGATTTTGGATGATTCCTCCAGCTATATGGGCTTTTTGCTTTTGAGGTATGTAGACACCAATGTGTTCTTTTCCATTTCTGTCTCATGCAGAAATTAGCAGGATAGGTTGATCTTACCTTTGGTACGTGTTCCAGGTTTGAAATGAACCTTGTGAATATATACACTTCCACACAGGGGTTTCTTTGCTTCACCGTGGTGATCTCAGCGTGGGATAACTGTCTAAGTTTCCGTGGAACTGAAAGTATGGGAGAATATAGCTGAACGTACTTTTTACTCATTGTTTTAAACAAAGTTACGAATGTGGTCCTAAAATCTAGTGTCTGGGTTTGAATACCAGCTTTGCCAAATCCTAGCCCTGTGACATTGAGCAAGTGGCATAATCATGTAGGGAGCATCAAATGTGATAGTCCTTCTAAGAGATTCAGTGTATAGTGAATATTATTAAATATTAGCTGTTAGATTCTTAAATGGATATTGATTGATCTCCTATATGCATAGTCACTCATGAGCTGTAAGAAGAACTATCTATTCTGTAGTTCAAGCCAGGAACTCAAAGGGAACATGTATGTTGAAAGCCTTCTAACCACAGTTCCATAAGAGGGCTAATGTCCTCTTCACGGGACAGTTACAAAGCTGGATTGGTGGGATTCACCTCTGGAAGGAGATATCAGAGGTTAAATCTCTAGGGAAGATTTAGGACATTTAGCAATGTTCTGCTCATAATGATGGAACCACATTACAGGTTAGCTCAAAATGCAGAACAGCTTCTGATACTTGTAGGAAGAAGCAAAGGGGTGACAGGGTTGGAGACAGATACAAAGAGAGAGACAGAAAGAGAAAGAGAAAAACAGAGAGAAGCGATAGTGGAGGGAGAAGAGAGAGACAGAGACAGAGAAGGAGGGAGGAAAGAGAGAGGCAGAGAGACACAGAGAGAGAGAGAGAGAGAGAGAGAGAGAGAGAGAGAGAGACAGAGAGAGAGAGGGAGAAAGAGAGAAGGAGAGAGAAAGAAAATTAAGAATGGAACTGAGAGGAGGCAACTTGCCTGTAAGAACTGCAAACTTTTACGGAGGGGCTGAGGCGAGTGTCACAGATCCAACTCACTGTTGGGTTGGGTTTGTTCATTTCTCTGTGCGGTTTCCCCAGCCTCTTGCATTTTGATTGTTTAAAGATGTCTGTCCTTGGTCCTTTGCGTGCAGCAAGGTGGCATATGAAGAAGAATTTTGTACTTGGTTCTAGCTCTTCCTGAAAGCGAGCCCAGCCAGGAAGAGAGACTGTACCGCGTTTCAAGTCTGGAGTGAAAGGCAGAGAGTGCCTGTCTTCCTGCTTCACGGAGGCCTTTTCTTCTTCCTTTTATTATTAGAAATAATTTCTAAACAATCACCTCTATCTTAACATGTCTAGCAAAGATCATTTTTGAAGTAGTCCATTTACATGATCAAGAATTATTGTACTTCTCTAATGTGGAAAAGGGTGAAGCGTTTCAAAGCTACCGCTATTTTAAAATACAATTAATGCATGTTTCAATGAAAATCCAAGCAATTAAAAAAAAATCTAAGCAATTTAGAGATAAACATCTTGAAACTTATGTTGTATAGCTATGGGCTTTGATACCACTTTTGGCTATATGCAATAATTCTATTGTTGATTTTTATGAAGGAACTATTTATTCAACTGACATTTACTGAGCACCTACTATATGCCAAGCACAGTGCTAGGAATTTGCACTGGAACAATAAATAGGTAAACATGATTCTATCCTCAAGGAATATGTCAGAGAGCAGAAAGCCTATATGTGAATGTGTAGTAAAATACATATAGTACTAGTATATAAAAGCATAATACTTATGATACATGTTATACATATATGATGCAACTCATTCATCAGTTAAAAATGATGGGAATATATTGGGTTACCTGTAATATCTAGTACAGTGGTGGCAAACCTATGGCATGCTATTTGTTATCATTGAAAACACTAAAAGTTTTGTCACCACTCATTTAGTATATTTTGTAACATGGGTGATTTAAAATTAAGATAAATTTGTGATCTCACAACAAATAAAAAGAATTCTGATTATTTCAATTATCTGGTTGTTTGGATTTCAGTCAGGTGGTGGTATATTACTTTCACTAAGCCAATTTTAGAAGCAAATTTGGCAGTTACTGAGACAACTGTAATTCATGGACAGCTGTGAGCAAGGCTGAGAGACAGAGCTCCTAAGGGGGGCTGCTTGGGTTTCAAATGTGAATGAGGTGGCTTTTTGCTGTTAGAAGCTGATGGGAACTCTTCAGTGGGAATTTCAGCCCACTTCTGGCCTTGTGAGAGATCTAGCACATTGGGAGTCAAGGTGGGCTAGCAAGATTGAGCTCTACTGGGCTATCTCAACTGTTTGTACCACAGAGATGTGGACGTCACTGACTCCTCAATTCTACTGGGTGTCCCCACTGAGTGCCTGCCTGAAGTGCTACCCTTATGGAGGACAAGGCAGTGTGGAGGTGGGTTCTTCCCTATTCCCTCTCTAGTCAAGTGGTTGAACTGGTGATATGTTCTGTGTGAGAAGCATGTGGTCACCTCATTCCTTGATTTAATTGCATTGGTACCATTAATTTATTTGACTTATAATTGTGCATAGCTTTGACATTGTCTTCTTCACACCATCAGCTTTTTTTTTTTTTTTAAATCTTACACTGGTTGTCTTTTTAGAAGTAACTATTTTATTTAATAGGTACCCTGTTCCTTGTCTCCATTTAATTGGTGCATAGATAAGTGCTTTTGGGTACTGTAACAAATACCTGAGATAATCAGTTTTGAAGAGAAAAGATTTATTTTGGCTCACAGTTTTGGAGAATTCAGTACATGGCAGGTAGCCTCATTGCCTTTGGCTCTGTGGCAAGGTAGTACATCACTGTGGGGAGTACATACAGCAAAGTTGCTCACATGCTGGCCAGAAAGTGAAAAAGAGAAAAAGGCTGGGGTCCCACAATGTCTTTTAGGAGGATGCCCCCAGTTATCCAAAGATCTCCCACTAGGCCCTACCTCTTAATGTTTCTACTGCCTCCTATAAGTATCACCAAGCTGGGGACCAAGTCTTTAACAAGGGGTCTTTTGTGTGATATTCTAGATCTAAACTATGCAGCATAGTAGGATGTACATAATCTTTTTCATGCTTTTACTGTAGATATAGGTATTGATATATATATATATATATATATATATATATTTTTTTTTTTTTTTTTTTTTTTTTTTTTTTTTTTTTTTTTTTTTTTTTTTTTTTTTTTTTTTTTTTTTTTTTTTTTTTTTTGGTACCAGGGATCCAACCCATCACCTTGTGCTTGCTGAGCAGGTACTTATGCCACTGAGCTAAACCCCCAGCAAGTGTTGATATTTGTATCAGATATTGGTAACTGTCTTAATGTATTTTGTATTTCTGCAACAAAATACTTGATGCTGGGTAATGTACTTTAAAAATATATTTATTTAGTTCACATTTCTGGGGCTGAAGTCTGTTAAAGGCCTCCCCCTGGATGTATTTACAACATGACACAGAAGCAGAAAAGGGAACAGCCATGTTCAGAAGGATCCAAGGAAGAAGATGGCCTTAATTTATGACAGACTAATTCAATCATGAGAGATCTGACTCACTTCTGAAAGACAGAATTGCTCCATTCCAGCGAGTGGAGTTTCTGTGATCTAACTGCCGTCTATCGGGCTCCAGCTCTTTGAGATTCCACCTCAACATTACCATAGTAGGGGTCAAATTTCCTGCATGTGAACTTTTGGAAAAAAACCATATCCCAACTATAGCTATGCCTTCCTCAAGGAGGGCCACTGAAAGCCTTCCTTATAATAAGAGGGCTAAAACCCAAAGTGTTGAATTAGTCATTTTCTTTTATGACTGAAGTCATACAGTGCAAAATCCTAGTTGTTACAATCATGTTTCCTGCCATGTGGAAAAAATCAGTTTACAGGAAGGAGAATGAAATTGATAAGCAGAGCAAAAGAAAGATGGTATACCACACAACTCTCGTGTGCTCAGAGGTGGGGCTTTTGGAATGTGATTGAACTATGGGCACTCAATATGTGACTTGTGCTTGGGAAGCCGGTCACTGGGGATATGACCTGGAAGGTCTCTGCCTCTAGATCCTCCCTTCTCCCTCTGCTTCATGGCTGCTATGACACGAGCAGCTTTCCTCTTCTGGACCCTTTCATCAGAGCGTCCTGCCTTGAAGTAGACCAACTATGGACTAAAGACATAAACCAAAATGAACTTCTCTTCCTTTAAGCTGTGGGTGTGGGATATTTTCTCTAGTGACAAGGAAAATGACTAAGGCAGATTTTGGTACCATGAGTGGGTTTATTGCTATGACTACCAGGCCATGTAGTTTAGAAGCCTTAGCAGCTAGTTGGCAGGAGGAGTTTCAAAAGGTTTAAAGTTGTTCACTAGGGAACCTCTAGCACACTGTAAACTGAGTTTGATGGGAGAACATAGTTAGAGCTCAGAAGACCAAATTGGTGGTAAAAGGGCAGATGGTAAAGACTAGGCCTAGGAGGTTTCAGTTGAGAGCAAAGACTTCATTGGCAGTTGGACTCCAGGCCAGTAATACGTGTGGCAGAAAATTTTGCTATATTTTGTTCACATGCTGAGACTTTGCAGAAGACAGATAAAGGGTGACATACTAATTCATCTGAAGGAGGAAATTTCAAGCCAGCCCAAAAGTTCATGTGGTAGTGTGGGCACTGCTTGCTGCTTTTAGTGAGATGTACACTGTCAAATAGAAGCAAAAATCCCATTTTAAAAGTTTTTAGTTTCCCTGAAAAGCAAGGGACTACAAAATTTGTGCCTTTAAGAGTGAGGTTGCTGAATGATTAAAAATTAGCCAAGTACTTTACATTAGGCAAATAAGAAGGATGCCTTAAAGATACATCAGGAAACAGTAAGTCCCCACCCTTTGCCTTGCAAAAGTAAAAGACTGCTTTGAGAATAGAATCCAGGGTACTCTGTTCTTCCTGCGATGAAAAAGAAATGTTTCTCAGAGTTTCGCCATTCAGGACTCAGAGGTTTCTGTGTCCCTGATCCAAGTGGCTGGATATTGCTTGAGATGTAGCAGATCTTGGTATCCTTCATGTGGTGCTGGCTTTGCAGACATGTAGAATGCAAAAATTGTGGGATTCAGGAGGCTTCCACCAAGACTTCACAAAAAGGCCTGGGGGCCAGAGAGTGTGCTCCTGAGGGGACAGTACATAAAGCTGTGAGAGAAAAAATGAAAGTATAGTGGAGACCCCAGGAAATTGGAGTTTCCAGGAACATGAAATTTCTGCCAAGGAAGGCTACAGACAGTGAGCAGAACCACCCCAAGAGAGAAGTCAGGAGGCCTAGAACCTGCAGGGATGTAATGGCAGGCCACTCAAGCTGTTCGGAAATCACATCTTTGCACTGATGGGTTTCAATCTTGCTTTGGCCCCATTCCTTTCTAACTCCTGCTTCTCCCTTTTGGAATGGGAATGCTTACCCTGTGCTATTGTATGTTGAAAGTGTTTAACTTTTTTATTCTTATAGGGGCTCACAGTTAAGAGTTCGCTTGGAGATTCAGAGGAGACTATTGACCTGGACTTTTCAGCAATACTAAAACTGTTAAAACTTCAGCAACTCTTAGATATATACTAAATGCACTTTACATACCAAGATATACATGAATTTTTGAGGGTCAGGAGCAGAATATTATGGTTTATGTGACAAATGCAATTCAATATCCAAACTAGAGGTTTTATGTTGATTTAAATTAGGTTTCTGTATAAGTCTTTAACAATTTTCCTTCTTTGTTTTAGTTTAATTTATGCTTCTATAGTGAAAACATTTTTTGCATGACCCTTGAAATTTTTAAGTTATAAATCTACCTTTCAATTGAGATGAGAAAAACATACAGGAATTTTTGCACCTCATGCTCTGTATAGACTAAAGAAAATGTGTGTGGCTAAAACGGCCAAGGAAAATGAAAGTTGTGTCCAACTAACAGTTTTGTTGACTGAGTAGCTTTTTCTTTTTTTTTTTTCTTTTTTGCCAATATTATTTTTTATAAAAATTAACATTTTGATTTTTACATTTTTGTAGAAATACAAAAGACTCAGAATAGTCTAAACAACTTTGATAAAGGAACAAAGTTAGAGTTCTAACCCTCCCCAATCTCATGACTTGTCACAAAGTTACATTAATCATGACAAAACGGTACCATCAAGATAGACAAACCACCAAGGTACCAACATGAAGTCCCAAAGTAGATACCCGCATAACAGACAATTGATTTCTGACAAAGATGCAAAAGCAATTAAGTGGAGAAAGGATTGTACTTTCAATAAATATACTGGAACACCTGGATATCCACATGCAAAAACCTAAACCTTATAGCACATCAAAAATTTCTTAAAACATCCAAAAGTAGCCGGGCGTGGTGGTGCACGCCTTTAATCCCAGCACTCGGGAGGCTGAGGTAGGCGGAGCGTTGTGGGTTCGAGGCTGGCTTGGGCTACAACACGACCTGAGCTACATAGTGCGACCCTGCCTTGAAAAACCAGGGCCGGAGTTTGGCTCAGTGCCTTAAGCGCCTGCCCTGGCAGGCGCGAGGTTGTGAGTTCCATCCCCGGTGCCGAAAAAAAACAAAACCAAACAAACAAACAAAAAAACATCCAAAAGTCAACCTAAAATAGCTCACAGTGGGTTAGTTAAAGGAATGGCAGGTGTCTTAGTTACTTTTCACTCATTGCTGGGACAGAATACCTGATGCCCAAAATTAGGGAAAAAAAGGTTTATTTCGTACAGTTTTCTGGGGTTTCAGTCCCTATTTAGTTGGCTCCAATGCAGCGTGGTGTGGCAGGGCAGCCATTCATGCCAGCTGCCAAACAGCAAGGTGAACCAGCACCAGAGAGAGAGCAAAGACACACATTCCTCCCGCCCTTACACTGTATGTCGGCTCCACCCGTGGGCGGGTGCAGCACTTCCACCACCAATCCCAGTGCCAGACAACAAACCAATCACAAAAGCCAGACAGCCCCGTCCAAATTACATGAGGCCTTGGGGGAACACAGGATCAAATCCATATCGCAGCTATGACCTATGTCATTGCTTTCATTGAGGTCATTCTTTCTGGCACAAAAAGACTAGGACAAGGTGTAGAAGGGAAGGCAGAACCTACAGAGGTGTTCAGTGAGGGGAGGCATTGAATTTGCTTCTGAACAGGCCACGTGGATGACAAAGGAGGCCATTACGCTGCTTTTTTTTAAACTATCTTAACAATTTTTTATATACATATGCATACACATATACATGTTTATTCTTTCAACTTGTCACACTAATGAAACAACACAGTGTTTACACATGCATCTCTTATTTATTTCACTAATAAATATGCTCTCAAGGTGCATCCATTTACCTATAAAAGTGTCCAGTTTATCATTCTTTGTGGCTGAGTAGTACTCCATTGTGTAGAAATACCACATCTTTTTAATCCATTCCTCAGTTGATGAGTAGCTTTTTAAAGAGCTATTTTTAAAGTTAGAGACCTAAATTTAGAAAATAATTGTTTCCAATTCTTGGAATTCTTTACTTTCTATGTAACTAATTGTTAAGGTGTCTAAACTTGCTGCCTAGTAACAGCCATGTTGTGGGCAATCAATAGATGTTTGCGAATCAATGCTGCAGTGTCTCCAGTTTTGAGGATCAGAATATTCCATGTAATTGAACTAAGCTATGCTATTTCACCTCTATCTCAGTTTCTCTTGTGTTAAATGGATTTTGAAAGGAAGATATTTATGTGAAAATTCAACATGAAAATTTAAAATTAGTTTTGAACACCTATTAATGTTACTATTCTTAGCCAAGGTTCATTGTTACAGTGCTGAGTGAAACACTGGTTCAGGGTTTGCCCTACCGCTAGCTGGTTATCACACCCTGAAGCTGCATGTTCTGAAAGGAGGAAGTGATGTGATAGTGCAATAGCTGCGTGTCTAGGGTGACGTACCTTCGGCGTACCCCCAGGACCAGTTTTAGTCACGATTTTATTTAAAACTGTAAAGACCAAAAGGATATTGAGAGTATTCTTCATTCTTCAAAATTTACTTGATGTAGTTTGTAAATGAATGGATACAAAAAGCAATTGCATTTATAAATGTAATTGGGAAAAATCATATAAAGTAAAAAATTAGATTATTTTCAATTGGTGTTCATAAATTTAGAAATAAAATTTTTTTTTTGCATCCATGAAACAAGAAGGATGGCTGTCTTTGTGTTAACATAATTATGATTTATTGCAAATTTCTACTACATTACATTTTGATAATTCCAAATGCATAAGAACCAGGATTACCCAGGCACGGTAGTGCATGCCTATAACCCCATAACTAAGAGAGACTGAAGCAAAATGGTCACAAATTTATGTCCTGCCTTGACAACTTAGGCTGTGCCTTAAAATAAAAATTAAGGAAAGAACTAGGAATAAGGCAAGACCTTTAAAAGAAGTATCTGAAATCTGGAATCATTATTTACAGTGCGGATATGATACAGACTTCTGTTGTAACGGCGTTGCCTATTTGGGTGTTAAACTTTGGATCCCCCAAAGGCTTAGATACGTAAGACCTGTTTGCCAGCTGACAGCACTGTTGGGGGGAGGTGGAATTGTGGGAGAGAGGCTGTAGTGGAAGGAGGCACCGTGGAGGTCCTTTGAAGAAGATAGTGAGACTTTGCCTTGTCTTCTCTTTTGCTTCTTGGCTGTCATAAAGTAAGAAACTTTGCTCCCTCACACATTCCTGCTTTAACTTTCTGCCTGGACACAGGGCCAAAGGAAACAGAGCCAGCCAACCATGAACAGTAACCTCTGAAACCATGAGCCAAATAAACTTTTCCTTCTGCCAAGTTGTTTCCTCCAGGTACTTTGTTGCAGTGGTGGAAAACCTGACTAGCATGCTGGGTATAGATACCTTTAAAACAGGTAAATATGGAATTAAAGTTTGAATTTGCTACTTTTAAATTTGTTCTTAGTAAAACTTCAGACAAAACATCTTTATGCTCCTTTTATTCTTACTTTTATCAATTATTTGTAAAATGAATATATAAGGTGAATGAATATAAAATGAATGAATGAATGAATGATTTGTTGACTTCATATGGTAAGTGGTGATGACTTTTGCATGATAGAACTGCATACTGAAGGTTCTTGTGTGCTATTAATTAGAGTTCACTGTATATCAAAAAGCAAAGGGTTAAAGCAATCAATCTAGGCCCAATTAATAAGGATATAAGGTGATGAGAATTAGAGACGAATACAGCTGGAGATTGTAGCACCACTCAAAGTCTTTTCAGATATAGAGTCCTATGGTTAGGCTTATGCTTCTCATCCGTATTTCAAGGTTAAATGGCATATCCAACTCCATGCCCAGGTTTGTTACAATGTTGGAGGCAGTTGGAAGTATCTACAAATATGTTATCTGAAAGAACACATTGTGAGGACAAAGAGAACATCATGACTTTGAAAAACAACACCCATCCAAATGCAGCTTCTAATGAGTTGACTTTCTGTTCCGGTGAGCCCATTTCAGCTTGCCTCACATCTTGTGGCCTTACACCTTGTGTAATACCTGCACTTCATTTCATGTTGACTTTCCCTGCCTAGTTGATAATTTTAGTTTCCATGGAAGCAAATTAAAAATTTAAAATGCATGTGAGGGGGATATTTATTTAGCATTAATTGTATTACTGAAGATTTGGGGTAACTCAGTATAGGAAGGACTAAACAAACTACCGTACATTTAAATTCTAGATACATATTAAACATACATATTATCTATATGCATATTATATATAGGTGCTCCGTGTTGTGTATCAGGTGGGGTTATGTCTACATAAACCATTATAAATTAAACATAAGTTACTTTAAAATGAATTTACCTGGGCAAATGATGGGGCATGTCTGTAAACACTCTGGGAGGCTGAGGCAGGAGGATCACAAGTTGGAGCCCAGCCTAGCCAGTTTTGAAAGATCGTAAGCCAAACTTCACAAATCAGGGATTGGTCTGTGTACATACGCATGTTAGTTTGCATTGTATCTGTGTATTAAACTACAATGATAGTCATCAGATTTGTTAGGGCTTATTTCTGGAGAGTAATAGTGGCAATTCTCACTTTAAATTTTTAAACATTTCTGCATTGTTTTCTTTTCTACTACAAAAAGGTAATAAGTATATTTATAATTTAAACCAGTTTTTGAGAGATAGAATGTGTCTGCTGTCCAGATGGTGCCCTGTAAGTGATGGCCATTTTTGCACGCCCTCCCTGATGCCTGGGTTAAACAGTCTGCAGCCCTTAACATTTCACCCGAGGCTCGGATGTTTCCCAGAGGCTTGGATCTGCCAGGTGACTCTTGTCACCTTCTGTCTGAACCACAGAAAAGGTAGAGAGATGCAAAATGACTTTCTAGAGTGGTCTTCCCCATACTCTCTCTCTCTCTCTCTCTCTCTCTCTCTTTCTTTCTCTCTCTCTCTCTCTCTGTCTGTCTGTCTCTCTCTCTTTCTCTGTCTTTTTATGTCCTGGGGATTGAGCTCAGTGTCTCAGGGATGCTAGCTAGGTGAGCTCTCTGCCTTTGAACTCCATCCCCAGCTCTGCCCAGCCTCTTTGCTGGTAGCTGCTCTTATATTTTTACATTTCAAGAACTGTATGAGGGTGGGGGGAGGTCAGAACTTTTGCTTCAACTTGCCATTGCAACAAACAAAGAAACAAACAGACACAAGAATAACTCCCTTCAACAATCAAGTCAGAATCAATGCTTTAATTAGCCATCAATGAATTGATACCACATTTTATTAAATATGATGACTAGAAACTTTGTATTAGAAATAAACACATGCCACCCACAACATGCAAGACCTTGCAGTCCCTTAAGATCTGTGGCTCTAAGACTGACATGAGTTTTCCTACATCTGTTCTCATCCCAGACAGCCCAATTATTGGGAAACACTAGGTTGAATTCAAATTATTTATGGGGACAACTTTGGTCCCCTTCCTCATTTTTTCAGTGCTTTTTTGCTATAAGATGACTTTCTGTAAATCTCCAAATACACGCAGTGGAATCTTGCACAGATAAGTTTGAACAAAATTGTACATTTCCAAATATTTGCCTTTTCCAGAAATTCATGATTTCATCACTTTTCCTCCCTCCTGTTAAAAATCTACATCTGAGAAGATTAAGTGCCTTTCTGTATAAGTACACACACACACACAGAGGCACCTGGCTACTGAGGCCCGTGGAGTCAGCTGTGATCCAGTGATCTAGGTAAAAAGGCCTTCTGTCTTTTACTCCTGTGAGGAGCTCAGTGCTGCATCCTGCACTGAGTTAGTGCAGGCAAAGGGTCCTGGAAGCGTGATTGCTCCTCCATCTGCCTGCCCCTAGCTCCTTAGCCAGAGAGGCCGGGGAGTGTCTTCCCCTGAGGTCAGCTCTGCAGAGGCCAGGGAGCATAAAACACATTCCAGCAGTTGGCATCTGGGCCGCAGCTGCCGGGCACAGCCAGTGTGTGGCCCCGCGAGGGCTGGGAGGGAGCCAGGACAGAGCAGGTCCCACGCCAGGACCAGGGGAAAGCAGCCTGTGAGCCCGTTTGGCTCCAGCCTCTCTCCTGGGAGCTAAGTCTGCAGAGGGGGCGGGAACCCCCTGAGAGCGAAGTGCGTGGGGAGTAGCTTTGGCACTCCTGGGGCTCTGTGGTGGGGGGCACTCCCTGTACCTTGGTCCATGACTCAGGCAAAAGGGAAACCCCAGAACTGCCACAAAGCCATGGCAATCCTGACTTGGCATCTCCAATCAGCTGAAAGCAATTTTTTTCATCTAGTATTTAGAAGTACTTGCATGCATCTGTATACGTATGCATATTTCTAAGAATGAATGAATTCTGCCGGTTTACGCCTTTTCAAGTAGATTGGGGGTCGAGGGTAGAGAGCTCATAATGCCTATTAGAACTTCAAGGGATTGATTTTCACATGAGAGAACTTCAGAAATGAGGAATTGCTGAAATTATCTGGTTGCAGCTTCTGAGGGACACTTACTGTGGATTCACTTTTACATTTCAGTTCATTTGAAAGCCAGTATGGTTAAATTAACCAAAATCTAAATAAAAAAAATTCCCCAATTCTTCTAGGCCTACTTCACATCCTCAAACTAGGCCCCGCTGGAGGCCCCATTAAAATGGCAGCTCCCACTGAGAGAGAGACAAAAGCCCCCTCTCTGAATGGGCATGCTGAAGCAGTGATGGACTCTCAGAACTGCTTTTTTTTAATCCATTAAAAAAAAGTTACCTCTGCATTGACTGTGAGAGAGTATTTATTTAGCTCTCCACACTGTGGGAAACAGAGGCATTCTCCCTTATAAGGACACCCAGACCTTCTTGGGAGAGGAGAGAAATATGAATCCATAACATGGCTGAACAAATTCCTCCTCGCAACTGAATTCGTGGAATGCTTCAGACGTGAACAGCTTAATTTTCGTGTGGTCTGGGACAAATTAATACGATTCAAATCCCACCTCACACAGGAAGTGGCTTCTGATGAAGTGGGTGGGGTGAGTACACTCACTTCCTTCAACTTTCTGTCCAACAGTTGTCTCTATTAAATTTAAATGTGGCTCTCTCTCTCTTTCAGCAAGAATAATGTTTCAGAAAGAACAAGGAAATCAAGAGCAAACTAAAAATGTAACTAAAAAGCCTAACTATACTAAGGGTTCAGCATATGATTGTCTGCAATTTTAGGCTGTGTGAATGACAGTGAGTTTTGTTTGATGGAACAAAAGCTCCTAGAGGGTAGTCTAGCACATTTGTGTTTGGGGAGCAAAATACAGTAAACACGATGATCACTCTTCTGGTGTTTCTCATGAAGCCCCAGGAACAGTGATTTCCAACTGCGTGGCTCTAACAGGGAAGAATCCTCCTTCTCTCCCAGAAAGGGGACAGGATATTCACATTAATACCCAATCAGGCACTACTGTTTTCCTGTATAGGAGTTCAGTCTCTTTAGCGGGGAAGAGCAATTGCCTACCCATTAAAACAAATGTTGACATTATCGTCTCCAGAATTAAATTACTTTTGCAAAGCAAGAACAATCTCTTTATTTTTTTCTTTTTGGCCAAATGACAAACTTATTGTTACACTGATGGGCATAGGTTCTTGAGTAAAAGCTAATGTAAGTATGAGACGCGTGCTTTGGCTTTAGGAACCATTTGCATATTGTTTATACATGTTACCTTATATTTACAGAAGAGAGAAGTGGGAAGGATTATTTTTCAATAATCAACAATAGAAATCACTTTTATTTGGCATCCCATGCTTATTCTCTCTGAAGATTTACACATGCACATAATTATACTGGGTTCCATTAGTGTGACTTCCTCTAAACCACTGCTAATCGGGAGTGCTTCTTCAAGAAAAAAGAGGAATGGTTAGGCACTTTGGGGTGGAATGCCAGACAAGATGCTATTTCTGACTCAGATGCCCTTGGGCTGATGTAAGCAGATGAAGTGTGTAAAACTTAGAGACTATGAAATGTGGAAAAGTCCAGTGGAAAAGACCACTCTGTATGATGGCCTCTGAAGCAGTGGAGGTGTGTATGAAAGCTAGGACAGTGCTCCCGTCTGAGGCTGGAGTCCTCAGAATATCTGTGTCTTTCCGGATGCATCTGTCATGCATTATTCTTCTACCAGAATAGTGTGTCATTCAAGAATCATTTCAAGAAATATATGATTTAATATCACTCTTAGGAGCCTCTGAAAAATGCTTATCAACAAAAGGAAAAATTTATGTGTCCTTTTTTATTATAAGAATCGTAGACCATTGGGGGAACATCCTTGAGGATTGGTTTTCGAATGCGTTTTCCACTTGGAATGGACTCCTTTTAAAAAGAAAATAAAAAGAAATAAAAGTCTACATGGAATTCCATTGTGTAAAATACTTCACTCTTATTGAACTGGGAAAACATTTGGAATTCCAGGAGTTCATTCTGGGAATGGTTACTTTAATGTATTTTTCTAAACTTCTTGAATGAGAAGCTATACAAATCATCTGAGGAAACAAAGAGACTTCAACTAACACAGAAATCCTAAAATATCTGGAAAATGGGGTAATTGTGCTAAAACAGCCCCTACTTGTACAGATGAGGAATTGAGAGCTTGATAGTTTGCAGCAAGTGGCCAAAGGTTGTGCAGCTACTTTTGACAAACTTAGGACCCAAATTAAAAATTTTCCCCCTATTTGCAGGCTACTATATGGTGCTGTCTCTGGAGTCTGGAATGCCTTTGAAATCAGGCTATATGACAGTTTAATCAATTTTAATGATCTAAAGCCTTTAAAAGTTGGTTAACATTTTTACAGCAAGAAACAATTTTCTGTATTGTTCTGTGTTTCTCAGGAGTATTTTTACGTTCATGTGTTAATAATAATCATCCCTTATATTTATTCAGCCCAACATGCATGGGCTGCACATGCATTCTGGAATTGGACATAGGACATGACATCCCGACCAGTAAATCCCTTGAATGAGTGCATTTTCCCCCTCTGTGCATGCCTCCTTCTTGTCCATTGTCTATCTTCTTTTCATGCCTGTCAGGCGGTGGCCATGACTGTGCACTTATAAGGGTCAGTGACCCAGCAGAGAGGGCAGGCCCTGCAGAAGGCGTGTTGATGAAGCATTACAATGCACACTGAATTTGTTAGCTCCCTGGCTTACTCCCAGGGGCAGGCTGCAATTGTTTCCTGTGTGGCATAGCACCCACCCGGAACTCTTATGGTATAGGCCATTCCAACCAGGAATCTCCAAATCATAACCTCAAAATAAGCACCTAATGTTTCTAATCTCACTACTTTCTTTTACCTGGCTCTCTCCCTTAATTTGTCCAGTGTATTCATTTAAATGAATAAAACAGTTTTCCCTTATTTACATAAACAGTCATAGGGAGGTCTTCAAGGGATTATTTGCAAAACTGGAAGGTCACATAGACAGTAAACTCCTATCATTTAGTTGAGACTTTTAGAAGGCTGAAGTCCTAAGCCTTTATACGTGTATTATATGTACTAAATGAAACAAAAATGGATATGGCATTTCCTCTGAAATTGTCTCATTTGTTTCTTTCTTTGAAGTATCTACCTTTTAGCAAACCAAGGATCTTCAAGTGGAAACTGGTAATTCAGGAATGGAAGGCTTACCCTCAGATTTCAAACTGCTGCAATCTATGCCTCAAGGTAAGATTTTTCCACCCAAATGAAACTGTTATTCTGGTTATGCAGAGGAACTTGTATCAGAGAAATGTTCCTGCACATAACAGTAACAAATATTAAATAACAGCGAATCAAACACACTGGAAAGTTATCAAAGTAGTAAGACAATGGAAGGAATTCAATTTTTGAAATAGGGAACCACATTGGTTAAGATCAGTGTGTTTGCAGATTTTTCAAAGGTGGTGTACAGAGCCCTGTGCAGGACAAACAAGAAATTAGAAAATAGAATGTGTAGTATATTCTCTCTAATTCCTAGTATACAATAAAAAAAAAAATCACTGGACCTCTGAAGAAACAGGAAAATGTCACCAAATAGTGAATGATCCAGAATGACCCAGATATTACAATGACTTGGAAGCAGCTATATAGGATGTTTTTGATGATTTAAAGAGTAAAACTGTCATAATGAGCAGGCAATGGGAATTTTAGCAAAGAAATAGAACCGACAAAAAGAACCAAATAAAAATGCTGAACTTAAAAATATGATATTTGAAATAAAATTTACTGGATGAGGTTAGGAGCAGTATAGTTTTTTTTTTTTTTTTTTTTTTTTTTTTTTTTTTTTTTTTTTTTTTTTTTTTTTTTTTTTTTTTGTGGCACCAGGGCTTGAACTTATGACCTTGAGCCTGCCAGACAGGTGCTTAAGTCACTGAGCCAAACTCCCAGCCCTGGTTTTTTGAGGCAGGGTCGCACTGTGTAGCTCAGGCTGGCCTTCTGCTCACATTGTAACCCAAGCGGGCCTCGAACTGACAATGCTCCTCCTACCTCAGCCTCCCGAGTGCTGGGATTAAAAGCGTGTGCCACCATGCCCGGCGGTTAGGAGCAGTATAAAAGGCTAAAAAATTTGAAGTTATCAGTAGAAACTACACAATCTAAAGGATATACAGAAAAACAGTTCTGTGGAAAAACTGTGAAAAGAGCTTCTGGGTCCTGTGGGGAAATATCAAACAATTTAACATACATATGACTGAATTTCCAGAAGAGGAAAAAAATTAAAATAAAACAAAAAATCTTTAAATAATAGAAGAAAAACATCAAATTTCATTAAAAACACTAAGTTATAGACTCAAGATGCTCAGCAAACTCCAAGCATTGGAGATATTAAAAAATCCCACATTTTGGAACAGTTTAGATAAATTTCTAATAACCAAAGACAGAGGAAGTCCTGAGATGTTGTCTGAGGGAAAAAGACATCACATATGAGGAACAGCGTTACCACTGACTGCTGACTTTCCAGCAGAAATGATGGGGGCGGAGACAATGGAACATCTTTAAAGTGCTGAGAGATGAAACTTGTCCACACAGAATTCTACATTTAGCAAAAATATATTTCAAAAATGAAGGTAAATGATCTCTTGAATAACCATTTGAGAGATGTAAATGGTTGTAACACTGAGATTCCACCTCACCCCAGAAAGAATGGCTAGTATTAAGAAGTCAACCAATAACAAATGCTGGTAGGGCTGTGGACAAAAAGGAACCCTTCTCCAGTGTTGGTGGGAATGCAGGCTGGTGCAACCACTGTGGAAGTCAGTGTGGAGATTCCTCAAAAAGCTAGAATTAGAGGTACCATTTGACCCAGCTATTCCTCTTCTGGGTATCTTCCCAAAAGAATTAAAAACATCCTACCACAGTGATATATATGCACCTATGTTTGTAGCTGCCCAGTTCATAATAGCTAGATCTTGGAAACAACCTAAATGCCCCTTGACTGAGGAATGGACAAAAAAGATGTGGTATTTCTATGTAGTGGAATACTACTCAGCTATAAAGAATAAGAAACTAGACATTTTCACTCTTAAATGGATGAGCATTGAAAATATACTTCTCAGTGAACTAAATAAGTCATACATATGTAACCATCACATTGTTGCACTTGTGTGATGAACTGAAAGAAAATCTATGTATATACAAAGTTTGTTAAAATAGTTAAAGAAAAAGAATTTTGAGTGAAAAATAGTTTTCACAGTATCATCTTCAGATTTCATTTTTAATGGGAAATGTTTATTTGAAAATAATAGAGCAATCATAACAAAAAAGATAATCATATAGCTGGTTTCTCTTGATTCAGTGAGGTGAAAGTTGTGTGTTAATAATTTTCTGGACAATGTTTTATGTCTATATCTTGTACCCTAATCAACTGTTGTGAATATAACAATATGCAATGTGCTGATTATTGTTACTCTCCTATTGGCTTATTGTGAAACTGTTTTACCTTAATTTCTTACTTTTCTTCTGTTTAAAAAAAATCGAAGGTAAAAACTGACCTATTACAGATGTATTAAGTGAATATAATTTAGATTGAAAAAAATGATAGGAGATACAAAGGAATAAGTATCATAAGAAATAACTTTGTAGGCCAGGGATTTAGCTCAGCAGCATAAGCACCTGCCTGGCAAGTGGAAGGGCATGGGTTCAATCCCCAGTATCAGAAAAAAGAAAAAAAAAAGAAAGAAAGAAAGGAAATAATTTTTAAAAAGGTGAATAAGTATAAAATATTTTTCCTCCAATTTTTAAAATACAACTCATTACTTAAAACAATGTTTGTAACATTACATTGTGATAGTTCCAATGAATATGGATATATAATATGTTCCTGAGA
Organism: Dasyprocta punctata; assembly: GCA_004363535.1. Taxonomy (NCBI): domain Eukaryota; kingdom Metazoa; phylum Chordata; class Mammalia; order Rodentia; family Dasyproctidae; genus Dasyprocta; species Dasyprocta punctata. The sequence goes on from RJWM01011999.1 coordinate 52,667, forward strand.
ATTAACAGAATTTTACTATTTGAGGGATTTTACATATACATTAAGGGAATAGCATATTCACTAAAAGTAGACTACAGTAATTGCAGAATACACATTATAACACCTAGAACAGTTACTGCAAAAGTACAAAAAGTTTTAGTTAAATACAAATTTAAAAATGTGATTACCCCAAAATAATGCAGGACAGGAGGAGCAATGAAAAATGGGACAAATAGAAAACAAATAGTAAAATATTAACTATAAATACAGCTGTATCAATACCTGCACTTAATATACATAAACACTAATTAAAATATAAACAATGCCAAATGATGTTTATTTGCCTTCTTTTGTATTGTTATATGTTTGCAACATAAAATATTTTCATTTGTTTTGGGGAATTGGTTTATATACATATCATATCACTTTTTACTTCCTTTCTCTCTCTCCCTATACTCACTTTTCTTTCTGTTCCCTGATCCCTTTTCCCAGCTCCAAAAAAGTCTACTTTCTGTTTCCCATCATCTCTCCTTTATTTTACTCTTTAATTTCTTTATATTTTTGGTTTCTTACAGAGAAAAATCATGTGGTATTTGACTTATTCCATATAACATTACAGACTCAAGAGCCATCCATTTCCCTGCAAGTGACTTAAATTCATTCTTCATTATGGCTGGGTAATATTCCATTGTGTACCTATTTGTCGTGTTTTCTTTATTTATTCCTCCATTGATGAACATCCTGACTATTTCCAGAGCTCGGCTATTTGAATTGTGCTGCTACAAACATGGTAATGCATGTAACACTAAAATGTAGAATCTTTAATTCTTTTAGGAATATACACAGGAGAGGAATAGCTGGGTCAAATGGAATATCCATTTTTAGTTTTTAAAGAAGTATCTCTACTGATTTCCACTATGGTTGTACAAGTTTACATTCTCACCAACAATATAGAATTCTTTTCTGCCCATGGTCTCAGCAGCATTTGTGACTGGAGTAAGATGAAATCTCAGAGTTGTTCTGGTTTGCATTTCCCTACTGGCTGAAGATGATGAACAGTTTTTCACCTACTTATTGTCCACTTTTTTTTTTTTTTTTTTTTGGTACCGGTGATTGAACTCATGACCTTGTGCTTGCCAGGCAGGTGCTTACTCCACCGAGCTAAATCTCCAGCCCTATTGACCACTCTGATAAGTGTCTATTCTGTTCATTTGCCCTTTTTTTGATTGGTTCATTTGAGGAGGGTAAAGACTTTTTGAGTCCTCTATTAAAAGAATAACTGGCAGAATTTATTTTTAATTCTGTAGATTGTCTTTTCTCCCTGTTGATTGCTTCTTTTGGTGTGCAGAAGCTTTTCTCTTGATATAATCCTGTTTGTTGATGCCTGGTATTATTTCTCGTGCTACTGGAGTTCTGTTCAGGAAATTCATGCTGTGCCTATGGTTTCAAGTGTTTACCCTATGTCATCATGCAGCAGTTTCAGCATTTCTGTTTTTTTTTTAACCTAGGTTTTTGATCCATTGTGATTTGATTTTAATACAGGTGAGAGATATGGGTGTAGTTTTATTCACCTGTGTGTGGATAGCCAGTCTTCCCAGCACTATTTGTTGAAGATCCTATCTTTTACCCCCTGTATGTTTTGGGCCCCTTTGTTAACAGCCAGATGATTGAGGGTGCATCGGGCTGTCTCTGTGTCTTCCATTCTATGCTGTTATCTACAATTCTGCTTCTCGTACCAGTGCCACACTGTTTTTGTTACTATGGCTTCACAGTATAGCTTGAAATCTAGTACTGTAATGCCTCCCACTTTGGTTTACTCTCAGGATTACTTTGGGTATTCTGGCTCTCTGCTGGTTCCATATGAATTTTAGGATTGTTTTCTCCAGTTCTCCAAAGATTGCTGTTGGTATTTTAACAGAAATTACATTAAAACTGTATATCACTTTTGATACCATGGCCTTTTTAATGATATTGATTCTGCCTATCCGGGAACAGTGGATGTCTTGTTATTTTCTAGTATCTTCTTCATTCTCTTTCTTCAGGGTACTACAGTTTTTATTATGGAGGTTTTTCACATCCTTGGTTTGATTGATTACTGGGTACTTAATTTTTTGAAGCTATCATAACTGGTATTGTTTTCTGAATTTCTTTCTCTATGGGTTTATTATTGGTGTACAGGGATGCTATTAATTTTTGTTTGTTGATTTTGTGTCAGGTGATATTTATTTTTTGTGGTACTGGGGACTGAACCTACTCCTTCACACTGAACTAAATCCACAACCATTTTAATTTTGTTTTTGGGACAGGGTTTTGTTAAGTTTTTAATTTGCCTAGCCTGGGCTCAAACTTGCAGTCCTCCTGACTCAGCTTCCCACAGTGCTGGGATTATAAGTGTGCACCACCATATCGAGCTCCAAATGGTATTTAAAAAGCAAGAGCCAACAATAAGCATTTTATAAGCTGCACCATAAGCATAAAGACATAGACCAAGGTGGATTTTCAGCAAAGGAGTGTTAGAATTTAAAGACATTGCATAATGATAAAGTCAATTCACTTGGAAGACATAATAATGTATATGTAATTAGTAACAGTTTCAAAATAAAAGAAGCAAAAACTGACAGAATCAAACAGGCAAAAAAATAAATCCACATTCATAGTTGAACATTATTTCGATACCACTCTCCCAATAGTTGGTAGAACAGCTAGGTGAAAAATCGATGATACAGATTTTTAATACTATAAACTGTTCTGATATAATTGACATTTATAGAATGGTGTAGCCACCAACTTGAGAATACTTTTTTTTTCAAGTATATATACTCAAGGTAGGACATATGTTGTCTCAAACATCTAAGGATCATCATTTTACAAGGTTATTTTCTTACTATCCTGCAGTTAAAGTTAGTAATAATAAAATACCTTGACTGCTAAATGAGCTGTGAATCAAGGAAGAAATCACCAGAAAAGTTAGGAACTATTTTAAATAAAATGATAATGTTATATAATATATCAACAATTGTGGAATTTAGTTGACTCATTTCTTAGAGGAAATAAACTGAAACGCGTGTGTTTCAGCGAAAGAATTGTAAATTTTCACTTTCGGTGCTATAAAAAGAATGAATTAAAGCCAATTAATTCATGTACATGGAAATAGTAAAAATAAAAGACTATAAATCAATACAGTGATACCTTGGTTCATGAGTTTATTTTGTTTTACAAGACAAAGGAAGGAAGGAAGGAGAGAAGAAGAAAGGAAGGAAGGAAGTTTAGTTTTCCACCAGCTTGGACAAATTAATCAACGTTCCTGAGCCTCAGTTTGCTTATTTGGAAAACAGTTATAATCACAACAGTAATAAATTTATTTCTGCTTTACAAGCCTGCTGCGTGGATTGGCAAGGAATAATTAGAGCACTTCGTTCACAGTAGGCTCCCACTCATATTCAATGAAGTCCACCGAACCCAAGTGGGACAGAGTGGATTTAAGAACTTGTATCTCTTTCCTTTAAGGTCCTATCTTTCTGTTTGACGCTGGGTCTCCTGACAACAGGCTTCTGTTAGAAGTTTCTTTTAAAGATAACTTTGGGGCTGTTATTCGTTTGCTCCACAGTTGCTAACAGCTGCCTCTCTGCCTGCGATTCATTTTGTCCTTGGAGAGCCCCGCATGCACCAGGGCTCGGAGGCGAGGCGTTGTTCTCTCTCTGCAGCGTCCTTCGCACTCACTGGAAGGCCTAAGGCGGGAGGAAACAGGATTAAACTTCATCGCGAGGGATTTAGATGAGGCCGGAAGAGCTTCCTGACTGATGGTTTCCTTCCCCGGAGTCTAAAAATAGAATGGTTTCCCATTGTCAGTTTTTAAGATGAAAGACGTTAGACTAGATGGCTTTTCAAGATTCCTTCAATTCTGTGATATTGCTTATATCACAGAACTGTACTTGTAAGAGGAGCAAAGCTTATTTCATATACAAATTAGAGACAATTTAGAACGCTTTGGTTTTTCTTTTTTTTTTTCCCCAAAGCTGTAGGAAATGCTTTCTGCGTTGCCTCGATCTCTTATAGGGCCTAAAGAATTATGCAAAACTGCCTTAGCAGGCTGAAAAAAAAATCAATAGAAAATAAGCACAAAGATTCAGGAAATTATTGTGTGATGGGAAGTTTACATTTGTATTACATATTAAAATTGCTTACTGTAAGTATTTTTTTCATCATTAGATATTTGCACCAAACCTAAAGTGCTACTGGAATTTATGAAATCTAATTCGTTGAATTTAAACTGTCTCTTGACCACTTTGGGAGGAAAGACAAGAAATAAAGTAATATTGCCATCTGGTGGACCTTGTGTGTTACTGCTGCTATTTAAAGGGACTAATGTCAGATCTAATTCGATATAATGAAAATTGTGGCTGGACAGGACCTGAGAGTAAGTTCGCTTTTTTTTTTTTTTTTTTAGCAGTACATTAAAAGAAATATTAAAACGAAGTGATCGTAAAGTGTTCTTTCATTTTTTTCCAGTTTAATTTTATAGTAGTCTTGGAATGTGATCTAAGTGGTATTGATGATCTGGAATTTGTTGAGACCTCTTTGAAAATTACCATTTTGGATTTTTGTCATTGTTCTTTGTGCACTTGGAAGGTCATGCACTTTCTTTTCTTGGGCATTTCTATATACACTTGTAATGTCAAATATTCATTTGACCAAATTTTCTGTAACTAAGGTTTGGGGGTACAGAAATTGCTTGACTTCTTATAGAAATGACATAAAATCTTTCTCTATGATTTTTTTTTTGTTTGTTTTTTTGAGACAGGGTCTTTCTACGTAGTTCAGGCTGGTCCTGAACTCATTATGTAGTTCAGGCCGACCTGGAACTCAAAGCCATCTGTAATGGTTGACACATTGTGTCAGCTTGAGAAGTTTAGAGTTTACACCACACAGCAGGGGGCCAGCGTCCTCACTTTGTGAACATCCTCATCTTGTGCAAGAGGAGGGCAGGGAGATGGTGTGAGTGCTGCACCCGCCCTGCGGAGGAGAGCAGCCTGCTTGCGGTGTAAGGGAGGAGAAGAGGCTTGCTTTCTCCTCCTTTTCTCTTGGTGCTTTCGTGTCCTCTGCCGCCTTCAAGTGTTGCTCCTGTACCATGCACCCTGCTTTGGAGCCAGATGATTATGGACTGAAACCTCCACAAACTGTGAGCTAAATCAACCTTTCCCTCCTTAATTTTGGGTGCTGGGTATTTTGTCCCAGCAATGGGAGAAAAGTAACCAAGACACCATCCTCCTGCCTCAGTCTCGCAAGTGCTGGAATTACAGGCCTGAGTCACCA
>RJWM01012000.1:0-57860 GCA_004363535.1 Dasyprocta punctata
CATTTTCTGTTTAATTACTTGCCCTGCTTAGTGGTTTCCTTTTGTTGTTGTTCTTAAGATTGTGGCTATCTTTGTCTCTTTCTAGAGTGTCTTTCAGTACTCTCTGTAGTGTTGGTTTGGTGGCCATAAATTTCTTCAATTCTTCTTTGTCATGAAAGTATCTTATTTCTCCATCAATTTTTAAGGATAGTTTTGCAGGTACATCAACCAGGGTTGAAAGTTGTTTTCCTTCAGGGTTTGAAATACTTCACTCCAAGCTCTTCTTAACTTAAAGGTTTGTGTTGAGAAGTCTGCCGTGATTCTGATAGGCTTTCCTTCATAGGTGATCTGTTTTTTTTCTCTGACAGCTTTTAGTATTTTGTTCTTGTGCTGTATTTCTGATACCCTTATTATTATATGTCTGGGTGAGGATTTATTTTGGTTGTGGTTAATTGGGGTTCTGTATGCCTCAGTTACCGGTATTTCAGGTTCTCGTCCCATGTTTGGAAAGTTTTCTGCTATTATTTCTGTGAATAGTCTTCGCAGGTCATTAGTATTGACTCCTGCTTTTTCATTTATGCCTATTAATCTTATGTTATTTCTCTTGGCATCATCTTGCAGCTGTTGAATTGTTGTTTCTTGGTTCCTTACTATTTTCAGGAGATCTTTTCTTTTGTGGCCCTGATCTCCCATGCTGTCTTCAAGATCTGAGATTCTATCTTCAGCTTCGTTTAAGTGGTTTTTCAAACTTTCCATGGAGTTTTTCATTTCCTGCATTTCCCTTTGCATCTGTTTTATGCATTCTGTTTGTGTCTTATATTGTTCCTTCAGGGTTTCGATCATTTTCTTAAGTTCTTCTATTTTTTTATCTTGCTCTTCTTTAGATACACACATTTCTTTAATAATGATTCTCATTTCATTTTTTTAGCTGAGAGAATATTTCTGATTTTAATTTCTCTATAGCTTCATCGAGCTGTTTCTTTATTGCATTTTCTATCATTTCAGAAAGTCCCTTTGTGTGACTCCCACTGTCTTCCATTTCATTGTCTCCTGGGTTTGTGCTTTGTGGGCTGGGGGACAGAGACTGCCTCTTGGTCTTTCGTTTTATGATTTTCTTCTAGATCCTATGTGGCCCTGTGTCCTGCGAGGGTGACCAGACGTTCCCGTGAGGGACGCGCTGATTCTTAGATCGCTGTGAATTGCGGGACCCGGTGGAGTTGGGCCCTGGGCGCAGCAAGGGAGGGCGGCCTCCCGGGGCGTGCGGGTGGAGCCTCTGCCTTAACTGGGTGGGGGGCCGAGGCCTCCCAGTCCCGGGGAGTTATGCAGAGTACCCCCGTGTGACGCCGTCCGGTGCCCGGGTCTGTCTGCAAGTTCAGAACGACAACCGCTCCGCCGGGGCAAGCCGTGGCAAGTTGCAGGCCTACAGTGCCGGGAGAAACGCAGCTGGGCGGGGGTCGGCGAGTTCTGGGCTGGCGCACGCACAAGCGGCTCCAGTGAAGTATGGAGCTGGGGCTTGCGCTCAGTGCTCTGGTGTGGCGAGCGCAATCTCTCTAAGTCCCTGCAGCTATGTTGGTCAGTCCCAGGTGGGCAGCTCTGGGATCCCGGGCTGATCTGGGCTGGGCTGCGTACCTCTTGTGTCCTGCGAGGCTGGGCAGGCGTTCCCGTGAGAGTCGCGCCAATTCTTAGATCGCAGTGAATCGCGGGACCCGGTGGGTTTGGGCCCTGGGCACAGCAAGGGAGGGCGGCCTCCCGGGGCGTGCGGGTGGAGCCTCTGCCCCAACTGGGTGGGGGGCCGAGGCCTCCCAGTCCTGGGGTGTTATGCAGATGATTTCATTTTTTAAAGTGCAACTGTTGACTACAAATCAGAAAGTTAACCACTTTGGCTTCCAACCCTCTTAAATTATGTCCTTATAACAGCAGAGAATTCTCAAGAGCAACAATTAAGTATCTCCAGCAGTATACTTTAAAGTAATGATTAGTTTGTATTGACCCTGCCACTTCATTTACACTAAGACAGGTTACATGGACCACATACATAAGTTATATATAAAAATGTAATTTGGAGCTTTGCGGAATCAGTCCTTTTAACTTTTCTCAAAGTGATGCATTGTCATCCCACAGATCAGATCTGGTGCTTTTAAAGTTTAATTGAAGAAAGAGTTTTGTGTGATCCAGCTGTGAGGCAAGTTTGACGGTGCTTGAATGAGCATTAGTTGCAATTGATGCTTACTGCTTTGACTGCATGATGGTGCCCGTGTTGCTGTTGTAGTGACTTAGTGAGTTTCAGCTTTGGATGGAATTTGTTTTGTTTAGTCTGCATTGTGCTCCAATTGATTATTGAAAACTTTACACTTTGGCAGAACATTGCTTCATAGCTCTTCCCTTTTCTGCTATTTTTATATCACATAAATCATTGCACATTTTAGCCATCTGCAAGGCCTGAATGGAATGAGATAAAAAGCTGCCATCCCTTAAACTGACACTTGAAAAGCTATTATTCACTTCAAGTTTATTCTTGATTATCCTTTATATTTTAAAGTTTTGAGCTTCATTTCAAGATTGTTGCTAACATCTTTGAGCCAGAAGTATCTCTGATTCAGTTTCTTTTAGCCTGAATATTGGGCCAAAGGGAGGAGATTCATCATGTGTCACCCAGAAGAATCTGCTAAAGACTCCATTCTCTGTCAATTAAGATAATAAGAACAGCAAGTTCTACTCCTGTTTTGAAAGTATGTTGGTTTAATCAACTCAACAGCTGTCTAGTTTGGCATGCGCCTCCTAAGAAATAGTAAAAAACATAAGGTTCTTAAATTACCAGTTGAGTTCTTAAAAGTAAATGTATTTGCTTGCCTAGAATTTGTCACACCTGTTAGATATATGTCAAAAATGTTTCTCAATATAGCAACTTTTTTTGACAGTTTAGTGAAGAGGACAAAAAAAACACATGGCCTGGGACATTGCAAACAAGATTTGTTATTAAAAGCATAGACCTACACTCATGGTCTTTCACTATAGATGTGTAGAAGACTATCATTTGTATACTGTGTGATAGTTAGTCAGGGTTCCTTACATAAAACCTTTTCCAACTGTTAAACCCTCTGAATGCAACTTTTCCCAGGGCCAAAAGAAGGAGTCCCTTCAACTGAAGTTAACTGGAATTATATAAATTAGGGAGGAAAGTACAGCTTCATTTCAGGATGAGAAGTTGCTTCAGTTTTCGGGCAACTTGAGTATTAGTACTAAGTTTCCCCTTGTCTTAAATAATATTATAATAGTGTGACAGTTGAGTAGTCTTCAACTCTAAAACTCTTATAGAGGGTATAGAATATAAAAATATTGCCTAGTTTCATTTCCTCGAGAGTCTGAGATGATAGACCAAAAGATGTAGGACCTATACAGCTAAGTACAATGATCTCGCTATTTTCAAAACAGGTCTCCAAAATAGAAAGCTCTACTAAGAATCTAATAATATAAAACCACTATTTTTACATTGTGTATGTATCCTAATGAATCTCCATGGGATTTTAGGCAAGTTCCTTAGTGTTTCTTGTCTGTTTGCCCCATTTTGCTGCTGTACTGTAAATATTCAGAAGACTTCAAGTTTTTATTTGTAGACTATAGTGTTTTGAACATAGGTAATGCCTTTCAGTTTTTTTTTTTTGTTTTGTTTTGTTTTTTTTCCTGTGAAGGGAGAATTCTTAATTTTGCTTACAGAAAAAACTGGGAATGATTGCGGTAGAGGGGGGCTTTATTTTACATAATTCATATGAATTGTGCTTATTTTTCATTTAGTGTTGTTAACTTCTTTATTCAGCAGACAGAAGGTGGAGCACAGACAGACGGCCAGCAATCACAGACACAAAATAGTGAGAATTCTGAGAGTAAATCTACCCCTAAACGACTGCATGTCTCTAATATTCCTTTTCGTTTCCGGGACCCTGACCTCCGGCAAATGTTTGGGGTAAGTCTCCAAAGTTCTTATAAATTTTACCATTAAAATAGAATTTAACTCAGTAGCTGTGTTATTATTCATCTACTCTAGACATTTGCCTGGCAAGTCACACAGGTGACTATGCTAGTGGGTTTGCTGGAACTGAGACTTTAGTGCTAAGACCAGAATGAGATGGCCACCCTACTCACACACCAGCCTTAGTACATATATCAATAATATGCTTAGATTTACCTAAATGAAAAAGACATTGCTTTAATGCAGTGACTCCTAAGTTTGTCTATACTTGGAAATTCCTTAAGAAGCTTAAAACATAGTGATGCCTGTGTCCCATACCCAGAGGTCATGATTTAATTGACGTAGGCAGTTTTGTAAGATCCCCAGGGGATTCTAATGTGTGAATAAGTTTAGGGGGCCACTGCGTATTCATCCCATAACATTTTTTTGCCTTCCAGGTGAGCCTAGCACATTATTGCCTTTCTTTCATCATATGCTGTCAACCACATGACTGTTCTGTGCCTCAGGAATATATTATTGTTGCTCTCTATTCCATCTATGCAGTCTCAGAAAATGCACAGTATAGAGAATATGAGTTTAGAAGTGGCTCATTAAAATAGAAAGGGTATGGATTTTGACATCAAAGAACTTGGAACTGAATTCTGTTTGGTCATCACTTGGAAATTCACATAACGTCTTTCAACTTGAATCTCGTCTAAATATAGGAATAGCAATCTCTGTCTTTCAGTTACAAATTAAATGGAGTAATATCAGTAAAACCTAATAGAGCCTCTATTTTACTTTTACTTCCTTGCTCATATTCAGTAATGTCAAAACCAATATCTAAGAAAGGTGTAGAGGGTTAGTTTCCTATCTCTGATGTATTCCTTGAGCTGTACCTCCTTCTGAAATGACTATCATGAAAGCAAAGTGTGGTAAAAGAAAAATTTGTGTTGTTGTAAATGAATGGATGCTAAGAGTCTTAATTTTTTTTCTGATCCTGAATGCTGTTGCCTGTTTTAATTAAACCAAACTCTTTGACTTGACCTAGGACCAAGAGAGATAGTCAGTGGATTTGTAAAATTTTCAGTAGGATAGGTGCCTAGTGCCTAGCTTAAAAACCAGATTCCCTGCTTTAAGTCTTTGCTATGGTCGTTCCATGATGTCAAGACATTGAACCAAAGCACTGTCACTTAGAGCTGACTACCTGGCCATATTTTCCCACTGAAAAGAAAGCCAGAGTTGAGATTATTTGAAATTTTTTATTAGTACATATTTACAGTCCCCGATGCTTACATTCATCATGGAGGGTTGACACATGTACATAACACATCTTAATTATTTTTACTTCCTCTTCCTTTGCCCTACTTCTCCCTCCCTCCTGAGTTGAGATTGAATGATGTTCTTTCTGGCAGTGCTTGGAGAGCTTTTACCCGGAAGATGGTAACCAGCTGCTCTCCATCTTTTCAGCAAAGAGCAACCAAAAATAGAAAGGACAGCTAAAGAACTCAGTTTACATATAAGAAGATTCTTCCCAGCACCATGAGTTATTAGGTTCTCTTCTGAATCATGAGAGACAATGAAGACTGTCTTTAGAGTCTATGGGAAAGGAGTACATTCTCATCTGTCAGGGATGTTTTGTCTTGAATCAGAAAAATAGTGTCCTAAGCCGGTTAGTGATTCCTTAAAATTCCTAAAATGTGCCCTTCTCATAAGGCAGAAAATGAAAAAGAAATAATTTTTTTCCTAGCAAAGGACACCTCATTCCTCTGCTTTCTCCTATTTGGTTAATGGCTACTAGCCATTGGTAAACAGCAGAGATTCCAACCTCCATTTTATTAGCTCTGTAAACTTGACAAATAGCTTCTATCAGCCTCAGTTTCCTTAACCATAAAAGAAAGATAAACTTTCCTTCAGAAAGATCATATAAGAATGCAATATGAAATATAAAACAAACTCTAAACTACCACACAAATATTAGTTTTATACAATAGGTTTAGAAGTAAAACTAAATATTTTCCTGTATGAAATAAAACATTTTCCTGCTTTCTTAATTCTAACTTTCTATTAAATAAAATTGGAAACAAACTTGGATGTGTTTTTCTAGAAAACTTGCATTCTTAGTGCATGTTTTTTGGTAAAGATAATAGTAATTCAGTCCAGTGGATTTGTGTTTACTGTTTTCACTTTTCAGTCTTTTAGTGGTTTTTTTCCCCCTCACATTCTCAAAGTCTGGTTTGAAATCCAGTTGAAATAAATAATGGAGTTTGAGCCTACTTACCTGGAGATTTGCTGCTCATGCCTTCAAATCAGTTCATCCAGTTTTTCTACAGGTGAAGAGGTACATAAGACCACACTGTAAAGGCCTTTGGACAATGGCTTTTATACACAGAAGTGGATGACACGTGGATGAGTGAATTCATAAAGGAGTGAAAACAAAGACGCTCTCAGCTGTGATGGGGGAAAAAATCAGAAGCAAATAGAAACATGAAATTAAATAAGTATTAGTAGTGATTTCTATTTCAGAAGAAAGTAAAATAGGTATGTAAGAAACTGACCATAAACAAATGTTTTTATTTTTGTCTCTGCAGCAGTTTGGCAAAATCCTAGATGTAGAAATAATCTTTAATGAGCGTGGCTCTAAGGTGAGTTCTGTTTCAATACCAAGTGTGTGTGTGTGGGAGGGTTGCTTTGTTTTGCTTTTTTGAGTTTTGTTTTATTTTAAACAGCAGTTATTCAGAATGCATAAACAGTTTGGCAAGCCTGGCATAAAAGTATTCCAAGTATCCACCTTGGGTTAGATTATCTCTAAAAATAATTCAGTGGCCAGACTTTATCCTAATACTTAAATCCGGAGGGTGATGAGAAAAGTACAGTCAGAGGGGAGTGTGGCAACATGTAGGATATAGGAGATGGCAGTGCTTGATTAGTCTGAAATTTACCCTAAGCCAGTGAGGGTGAACCTTTGAGAGCTTTCAATGACACAACCCGCTGCAACATGTGTGCTGTAGGTTGCCACTACTGGCCTAGGTTTTCTTAACTTAAAAGAGAGAAAACTAAAAAAAGTAAAATTCTGTGCTCTGAATTCTGTCAGGACATTCAGTTTTCTAAAATCCAACTTCAGAGTAACATACTTCAAACAAATGTAATGGTCATTTATTGAATACAGTGTTCTTTCTTGGAATATGCTTTGCAAAGACTTGTCCACAGAAATTCCCCACAAGCCTATTGCTTTCTGTAAGTTTTGCCTAAGTGGACAAGCTTCAGGGTGTGGAGTCTTTTCAATTACAAAGGGAGTTAATTAGCCTTTTAAAGAGCTGAGATTTTTTTCATTGTAATGGTTTTCCCTATTATTTAGCAGTTTTTAATTTTGATTTGGCCATCTCTGCTAAACTTCGAAAATAGCTCTTGGATATGATTTAATCTCTTAAAAATGTGATTTGAGGAAAAGCTAAAATAAAGTCAGTAAACGAGTTAATATCTAACTCTCTTCAATTTTCTACTCCACGTTGACCACACTACGGGAATTGATTTTATATATATATGCCTCCTGCTACCATCCAGTTATACTAATGCAAATGTATACTACTGTTCTAATGCTCCTGATTATTATTCCCTTCCTTTATAGAATGTATCAACACTAATAGTATTTAATTCTGATTATAACAGTTATTTAATAATGAGGTCATTATATACTCTATGCTTCAAATTTTCATTAAAACAAAAAAGATTAATATGTCTATACAGAGCTTTCCCCAGCAGTTAACCTGGTAAGTATTTTTAAAATGAAATCTATTAACTGCAACCATTAGAACTATTTATGCTTGTTATTTCCTCACAGTAGGTTTCTATCCTTTATTATATAATTTGCAGTTATTTTTGTGAAGTTTTAGCTACTAGGTGGGAAAATGACCATGGTTTAGTGGTGGGAAACACACAAATGTAAAACTTTGTGAAGATTATTGGCCACACATTTATCTAAAGTACTCTTTAGGCTTTTTTGGTTTTAAGTGTATGCATTTAAAATAACCTTAACTCTTAACAACCAGAAGCCCAGTATAGTTTCATCAGGCATTGAGATCTTACTCCTTACCCTTTGATCAAATTACTGTGAAGCAAAGGAAATTGATCTCTCTTAAGGTTTCTTTCATTCACTCAAGGATTTGCCTGTTACCAAATTTTCTAAAAATTTACCTGACCCAGTTACTTCTCCCACATAATTTTCATATTAAAATAATGTCACACACCTTCCTTTTCCCTTTGGGAAATCTAAAGGCATATGCTACTTCCCTTCCCTCTGTTTGGTGTCTTCACTGCCCCCTCTTTCTTTGGGCTGCTAAAAGGGAAACAGATTAATTTGGGCTGCTAAAAGGCAGACAGACAGATTAAATTAGTAAATATATTAAGCAAAGCACAGAATGCAGAATTTCCCTGGACCTGTCTGCCTTTAAGGACTGGGACAAAACCTTATTTTCATCCTTTACCCTCCTGGCTGTTACTTAAAAGTCCTTTTTCTGGAATGGGTTCCCCAGACCTTTTTCTGAGGCTGCTGACACTATTTTTAAGTCATACTAAAGATCGTCCTCTGGGATCCACCTAAGAGAAATTAATGGGCACTTTTCTTGTTGTGAATTAAGTGATATTTCTCATTACTTTTGTATGTTTGGAGTAGACTATCAAATTACAACATATCTTAAACCAGACAAAGCAAGTCTTTATGTGGTCTTACTGTTTTGGATAAGAGTTGCTCTTACTCAGAAGTTTTTTTTTCTGTCCAAAAATTCACTTCATTGAATTTTTTGAAGCATTAATAGAAGTACAAGTCACAAGAAAGTCTGAAATAAGCCATACTTACATGGAAATTAATGTTAAATCAGTCTAAAACAAAAAGAAGCTCCTTGCCATTTCTAATTTTTTGCAATGAAACCATCCAGAGTTTTAGAATGTAACCAACTGAAAACTAAGAAAACACTGTTCACTGCCACATCCACCCCTCCTTACCTCCCTGCTTCCTTTCCTAGCTCTTGGTGGTAGAGTTGCTGTACTCCATGGGGAGTTATTTCCTTGATTTTTGACTGTTTTCCTTTTTTTAAAAGTTTATTTTCAAATTCTGGATTTGGCTTGCTTAGACTGTGTAATATGTAAATTATTTAATTTAATTTTCTTATTCATCTTCATTCTTTTTGTAAAAACAAAGTCAACTATATTTAATTCCTTTGTTGTTGTTGTTGTTGTTGTTGTTGTTGTTTTGGAGCCGGGAGTCAAACTTAGGACCTCACACTTGCCAGACAGGTGCCTTGCTACTGAGCTATATCCCCTGGTCTAACTTCTATGAGTAACTAAACAGTCACCTTTTGAAAATATATAATTAGGATATATGATGGGATATGTTACTTCTTCAAAAAAATTTAATTTGCTCAGACTCTAGAAAATTATCATATCAATGTGTATAGATTTATTGCTTCTCCAAATTTCACTTGTAATGACAATATACACACAGTTAATAAGATAATGCCTAGAGTGGCCCTATGTCCTGATATATTAAGGATAACCCCAGTTTATACCTATTGTCTTACCATAGTTATTAATAATGTAACCTTTCTTCAAAATATCCCAGTTTCACTGATAAACTATGTTACACTCTATAAATCTTTTTGAGTAACAACTAAAAAGCATCCTTTTAAAAGGAAAACATGGCCCTTAATGAGAAGTAGAGAGGAAAAAAGCATTTATAGTTCATATAAGAGGATGTTCATTGATATTCTCAGGTTATGTTCTTCTTGTCTTTTTGCTTCACATAGAATCTTAAACAGAAACTGGGCACGGTGGCTCACACCTGTAATCCCAGTACTCAAGAGGCTGAGGTAGAAGGAGTACCCTGAGTTTGAGACCAGCCTGGCCTACATAGTGAGACCCTGTCACAGATGGATGAATGGATGGATGGATGGATGGATGGATGGATGGATGGATGGATGGATGGATGGATATATGGATGGATGGATGGATAGATAGATAGATAGATAGATAGATAGATAGAATGAATCCTTGACCTTGCAGTTCTTTGCTAGAGTCTTTCAGTGTTTTAAGAACTTTTTACTTTTCAGAAAACTTTTCATGATAATTATCCAAGTTTATTTTTAGAAGTACAGATTATAACATTCCTATATTCCATGAGGTTTTGTCAAAATGCGTTTAGTGTGTAGTTGTTCCGTGAAGGGACAAAATTGTCACACACTGAGTGTGTGGGAGCTTGTTGCCTCTTCACACAGTGCTGCCTGTCAGGGGCCCTGCACAGGAAGGAGATCAGGAACCAAGGTCCCCTGCAAGCTCTCGCAAGTACGTGCCTGTTATTTCTCTCAGGTGGGTCTAATGAGAGGATCTTGGACTAGGCGAGGCTGGAGTTAGGGAAGGTAAGACTTCTCTTTCCAGTACTCAGATACAAGTAGTGTGCTCTGATTTCTTGCCTATTACCCTGGCTTTTGATTTCATTTAAAGAGGAATTTTTTCTTTCAAAATATAGTTAAAATACTTTCTTTGAAGTCACACTAAGTAAACCATTTTGGTTTTTCGTACAGTTTGCTAGGTAAACTGACATGAAATGTTGTCCATTATACTTAAAACAGAATTAACAGTGCATGTATTTCCAAGGGTCTTAGTTTATTTTTGTTTTGTTACCTTTTTATGTTTTTTTGTTTTATTTTTGTTTTATTTATTTTTTAATTTCTGTGTTCTGGCCATACCCAGGAGATTCATCTGCTTTTGATTTCTCCCTTAAAAGTTACATGGTAAATTTTCTTTCTCATTCTTCTGAGATGGAAAAATTCAGAGATTATACAAATTTAAAAATATGTTTATGGTGCTCACTCTGTTGCTTGTTATTTATTGCAGCCTGAGGCCAGATTAAAAAAGGTGACAGTTACTCGGCTCCTGTATGTCCTTGATGATGAATGGATGTAAGGCAGGTGATGAAATTCCTGTCCCACTCAGTAGAAGTTTTAATCACAACCATACTATTGATAAGCCATTCCTTAATATCCTAAAGACAGGATAGTTGCTAAATCACCAGTGTAACTCTGGCATATTTAACTGATGAACACTGAATTGTTAACATGTACTTTGAGGACTGAGAACTTTACCAGGAGTATATGAGCCTTTGTTGTCCCGTATAGTGGTCACACTGAGCTATTTCTATAACTGAAATGTCCTGTAAGTGTTAAAGTACAAGAGAATGTTAAGTATCTCCCTAACAGCGTTTATACGTTCATGCCATACTGAATTGATATGTTGTATATATTGGGTTAAACAAAGCACATTATTAAAATTAATTTTACCTGTTTCTTTTGGCTATTTTAGTATGACTTAGAACATTTAAAATTATATGTGTGGTTCATGTTACAGTTCTTTTGAGTAGCACTGGTATAAACAAATGTGCTAACATTTTAAAATTTAGATAAAAATTCTTCATGTAAACAGATTTCTGTAAGTAACTTTTAAACATAATCTGTGACTATCCTTAGGATATTCCCATACCTTTCCTACAACACTTACATTTCATTGAAGTATTAATACATTTAAAAACCTTTTTAAACTTTAAGTTATATTATTGAAACTGAAATGTAAGCATGAGAGATAAGGGATCATGATCTTTAGTTTGAAGAAAATTCACCTGGTTAAATTGTCAACATGCAAGAAAACTATTTAAGAAAATACTCTAAAAACACTGATTATACTTCCACCTTTCTAGATGTAGATTTTAAATGAGTAGTAGTATGTATGAATTTCCCATACTTCTGAATAAATTGCTGTAAGTATGGTGGCCTAAAGCCACACATTTACTATCTTAACAGTGCTGGAGGTCAGAATTCTAAAGCTCCAAGGTACGGTATTTTGTTCCCTTTGGAGGCTCTAAGGAATGATCTCTTTTCTTGCCTTTTTGAGCTCCAGAGGCTGTCCACATTCTTTGTACATAGCCCTTTCTTTTTCCCTGCCAACCATGGCTAGTCAAGTTCTTTCACGGGCTGCTGGATCAAATCCTGGCTCCTGCTTCCTGTTTTCATCTGTCAGGCTATGGATTACATCGAGGGCACCAGATTATCAGGGGAATTGCCCCATCCCCAAATCACTAATCTAATCACATCTGCAAAATCCTTTGTCATGTAAGATGATACATTCTTTGACTCCAGGGATTAAGATGTGCACAGTTTCCAAGGCCATTCTGCCTAAGCAAGGTTTCTTTATCTTTGAAGAAAAGGAAAAAGCCCTCCTACTTCTGTGGTTCAGAAGCATTGACCAATCCTTTTCCTTGTCCTGCCCTAGGAAGAGATGCTTGTAAAGATTTATTTTTGTCTGTGGTGTCTTGATTATTTTTTCCTTTGACATGTAAGGACCTTTATTTAAACACTTTTAAAACAGTTGAAAATGCAGTTTTGCTCCTGAATAAAGGTATTATTGAGAAAATCTTATAGAAACAAATTAATGTTAAGCCTTTTTGTTTACTGTCTGAAAATTTCAGTACTTCATAATACCACATTTAATTCCTTTGGTTGCAGTTACTGTGTCACACATGTTTTGTTATTAGTTCCCAGAAGGAAGGTTGTGAAAGACATTTCACAATTAGGATTGAAAATGAAAATGAGTTTTTGAGGACTAATATAATTTAGTAAATAGAATGTACATTCCAAATTGCAAAGCTTGATTTCTGAATTTCTTACTATTAGTTATATATCCTTGGGTACTTCATCTTGACTCAGCTTCTTTACCTTCAAAATGAAGCCAACAGAGCTTTCTTTCCCACCCCATGATTGTATTTAAGACTATATCTATCTCTATATCTGTCTATATATATATACAATTTGTATGTGATTGTGCAGATTGCGTAGACAATCCTAAAATTCAAAACCTAGGTATTAGATGCCACATAAAGTAATAGTAACTCACCTCTAATTTATGATTTATTAATTTACCCAAGGCACAAAATTTACCTTTCTGATAATTAGTTGGAATATAGTTTATAATGCTTTCAAGTGTGATTAAAAAATAAAAACTCATCACTATCTGTGATCTTTTTTAAAGAGCTTGGCCTTCCTACTGAAGGATTTTCTGGTATTAGACAGCAGGCTTCTTCAGTGGATGCTAATGGAGTTAATTGATGGCATCCTTAATTATTAATTTGCCCTGCTGGTATACCTTAAGGTATCAAAATGGCTATAACATTGTTGAGATTAAATTTTGCTTCAGAAATTTTTGCCCATTAACATTTTCCACAAATTTGTGAATTTTGTAGAATATTACTACCCAGAGTATTTCATCATAAGCAACATTTTAAAATTGTTAGCCAGATATTACACTTTCTAGGGTGCAGTATTTGTATCAGTATTGAAATTGTGAACACTGTAGAGGTAAGCTGTTGCAACCTTTCAAATACTACCCTCTCATGTAATTATTTAGAATGCTGAGTAATCACATCTCTCAAGATGATGGTGCCAGACATGGTGGTGCATACCTCTATTCACAGCACTGGAGAGGCTGAGGCCGAAAAATTGCTGTGAGTTGGAGGCCACCCTGAACTATATGGCAATATCCAAAAAAATAAACAAAAACAAAGATGCTTTTATAAAATTATTTATTGTTTATAAAATCTATTTACTGTTTCCCGTCTCACTTAAGACCATATTTTGTACAGAGGGGAACTCATGCTTTAAGCAGCAAGGCAGACCATCAGCAAAAATGAAGCATGTTGAGTTATTCTAAAATGGAATATTCTACAGGTTCTAGTGGATTGGAAAGTGATTTTCCATAAAATCCTAAAAATTTACCATTCTGATAGTCAGGCATGGTGGAACACACCTGTAATCCCAGCATTCAGTAGGCTGATCCAAGGGGATTGCCTCAAGTTCAAGGCCAGCCTGGGCTATATAGTGAGTTCAAGACCATCGTAGACTACATAGTGAGACCCTGTCTTAAAATACAAAAACAAAAAATTTACCTCTCTGCAGATGTAAATAGCTTCAAATTATTTGTAAAATTAATAGTCACACAGTAGAAAAATAAAGACTAGGCATGTAGAATAAAGCTGACAAAAGCTTTATGAAAGTCAGCTCTGTAATATTTAGTAAATCTTGCTGACACTAAACTTCATAGCATAGTGCTATGCACAGAGAAGTGAAGTGAATTAATCTCTGGTCGCCCAAGTTGTGTATTTCATGAATTAAGGCTTTGCTGTACTCTTGTGGTGTCTATAAGAGACAAATATGTTAAATTAATTGTTACTTATCTGGTACATTGTTGTATACTTATCCTATTGAATTATAGGCATATATAACTGATGTCAGTAATATAGATCTTGTTACTAACATAGATTGCCTATTGGCTGTGCCTTTTCCTATGCTGTTTGTACAAAATTATTAATACATTTAATAGCAGATATATACAGCCATAGATTTATAATTCAGGCTAATTTGAGTTAACAGTTTTCTGAAGTTTACCTGGAAATACTTTCATTTTAAGGTGTCAGTCTGTTCATTTAAAATTGGCATTGAGGAAAGGCGGCAATTGGCTGTTGTTTAGTGATATGTTCACTTGCTTAGAAGAGCATGAATACTCTCCTCTTCCTTGTACCTATAGAATTATGTCTCAGAAGTACTGTATCTCTTGTGTTACCCTATTGCCCAAGGAATTAATAGTGGTACAAGAAACAGGCCAAAAACAAAAAACAGAACCAAACAAAGAAACAGACAAAATGGGACTAAGATGATTAGACTGTCTAAAAAAATCTCATTATATAGTGATTGATCTTGTATGTCAGATTTCATATAGCAGTTACTGGAGAATAATAGGCTTAGGATGTCAGTCAGCTTAATTCTTTTAGTACCTAAGGGAAATGTACATTAACAGAATGAATTGAGAGAGAAGGGTATGATATTTATATTCAGATTCCTTGATGAATAGTTTGACCCGAGTAACTATACCTTAATTTTGGTCTGGCCTCACATGCTTTATATTTTATTTTATTACTGTTGTAATTAAATTACTGTTGTTATTATAGTTCTTTATCCTTTTATTGGGTTTAATTTCCCTTTACAAAATATGCATGGACCAAAAATGTGACTTTGGGAGACAATTGCTGAGTTGTTGTTGATGTCAGTTTCATACTGTGATATTTTTTCTCTATTTACCAAGAGATCAGTATTTTAATGTAACGATGTGCATGTTTTCCCCCCTTCTCCCGCTGCATGCAGGGATTCGGGTTCGTAACTTTCGAGAATAGTGCTGATGCAGACAGGGCCAGGGAGAAATTACACGGCACCGTGGTAGAGGGCCGTAAAATCGAGGTGCATGTCTTCAATAATTCAATTTCTGGTTTATACTTTTATTTCTTTTTTTTTGTATTGCCTCACTTATCTCACACTTGAAACCCCATCTTGTGTGTGTGTGTGCACTGTATGTGTGTTTTATCTCTGTGTTCTTCACCTTCTTGCACTAAAATAAAAAGTAACACTGCTATCTGCCTACCCCTTTTTTTGGTTGTTTGGGACTTTAATTTTAATTTTTTTTTTTCGTGTGTGTGTGTGTGTGTGTGTGTGTTTCATTTACTTTTTTCCTCTTCCCAAAATGTTCATCCTTCTGCTCTCTTGATTTTTTTCCTTTGCTTCAGTTCGCCAGACTCTGAATTTCTATGATCAGGCCTAAACAAAACCAATTTTTAAAGTGTCTAAAAGCTATCTAATTGGTAACATTGTGTTCTGTGATCAATCAAGGGGCCTGCCAATATCCTCTTTCTCTTAGGAGGCCAGTTCGCCTCCACTGGAACAGATTATATAGAGGTTGTGGGGCGGGAGAAAAGAACCCAAAATTCATGTGGTTTTTAAATCTTGTCTAATATGAAGAATTTCACTAGTTGATTTTTAGATTTTATAAATAACATCCTCAAACATAGGGTTTGGTGGCTGACTAGTGAGTGTAATGTAATTGTGAAGGCGTCAGCCACCGGGGTTCACCAACCCTTTTTAACAGTACATTGAAGGTTAACTGGCTCCTTTCCCCTTTCCCGATTTTTAAAAGTATTAAATATAAAAGCCACCATTTGAGTAAGATGTCTGCATATTTTGCTTTTTTTCCCCCCCTTTCCAATGGTTTAGCATTTAGGGCCCTTCACTTGAGTCACTCTTTCCATCGTAACTATACACATTGCTGGTGATGGTGCCCATTGGCGGTAAGTGGAAAAAAAAGCGCTAGAGAAGAAACTTTTTAAAAATGTAATTACAAAACAATTAAGAAAGAAAAAGTCCATCTGCCATCTCACATTAACACTACAAAATGTGATTTGACTTGTTGTTCCTCTTCCCTTTCCTTTCCTTTCCCCCTTTTATTTTCAATGCTGTTGAGTAATGCCGCCTGGACTTTGGATGTACATATTGTTTTGTAGCAGTCTGAGCTGTTTGATTACTGACTTCATGGTGATTTTTTTCCCCTTGCACATCTTACTCAGAGTTACTGAACTCCAGTTTGGCTGATTTTATTAATGCACTTCCTGCCCTTACTTCCTTCCCTACTTTTCCCCCTTCTCAAACCTGTTTGCAGCTTTCTTTGCCCTTGACTGTTCTTTCAGTGCCCGCAACACCCTTCCTGACTCTTTTCTTTTTTCCCTGCCTCATTGTTCTCTTTACCCAAATTCTTGTTCCTGTCCTCTCCTGTCCTTGTTTCCCTTCCCTTCTCTGTTCCATGCAGCTGTTGATCTCTTTTGCTGACTGGTGGTTTCTGATTGGTTCTTGGCCACTTTCCTTTTATGTGCTTGATTGTATTCTGCTTTAGCAGCTGGTTTAAGCTCTTGATCCATTCTAACTTTGCTCTTTACTTTCTCCCTTTCTGAAGTTGTTGTGGTTTTTTTGTTTTGTTTTGTTTTTCCCTTTCATTTGTGTGCGTGTGTTTTTTTAACTGCATGGTCTCAGTTTCATCATTGTTGTCTCCCATTCTTTCTTTATAAATGTGAAATGTCTGTATTATCAGAGGGTCATACAAGAATAAATGCAGTTTCAAGCATCCCTCATGCAAGATGAGCCTCCCTGTACAAACCGTAAAAGACGCATTACAGTATTTTTAGCTCTTGTACTACCTAAAATCCATCTGTGCATAGCATGAGTTTAGCACAGTGTTGTAGCATGAGACAAAATAAGACATTTATGTTTTGTAACTTCTTTTAAAATTGGCATAATTTATGACCTAAAAAGACAATATTCAGTGATATTCTATGGTGAGGTTTTACCCTCCTGCAAGACCTTTGAGGCTGCTCCTAACGCTGGACTGCCTTGTCCTGGCTTCTAAGTTCTGTGCAGCTCTTTTCCAGCAGCACCAGTTCACCTTAGCACTGAGAGTACTTTATTTAAATTGTGCTATAAGGAGAATGGAGCGTGACATAAAACAAAAGAAATAAACACTTTATTTTCACACTTCAAGTGCCTACATTAAAGGTCTTCTGAAAACTTAAATACAGACCATGTCTAGAAAATGTCCAGTGGCCCTTAAGACTGTCAACATGGGGATTTAAGTTCCCGTATATTTTTTTTAATTAGCCTTAGAAAAACTTAGACAAACATCAAAAATGCAAACCATGAAGACTGGCAATATCAATAGGTATGTTTTTATCATTTTCCTGTAAAAAAAAAAAAACCCTTCCTTACAGAGTTGGCAAGACTATTTTATTAATGCACTTCAGAGTCCATTTGTGAATATAATTGTTTCCTATTTACTTTTTTCCATATTTTTCTTAATGCAGACTTCTCCTTAAGGATCTCCAAAGAACTTATAGATTTATTTTTTGAGAATACTGAGTGATAAAATAGCCCTAGGTTTCCATATGGAAACTGCATTTTACTCTTGTTAGCCTCATTTAATAAGCATCTAAATTAAAATTTTATATTACATAAATCAGTGCTCTCAGAAATTTACGTTTTAAATTAAATGCTGTATTACTGAATAAGCAACTTCGTGTTCCTTAATGTGATCTACTTCCTCCCTGCCCCATCTTTCCACTTGTTATTTTAGGTGAATAATGCTACAGCACGTGTAATGACCAATAAGAAGATGGTCACACCATATGCAAATGGTAAGAACTTACAAATTGTCTTTATGGGGAGTGTCATTTATTCTTATATAAACACATGAACTTGTATAAACATCTAAGAATCTCTGTTTATTTCAGTCTTGACAGTTTGTTTTCTTTGTATTGAAGTAGTCTCCCTAGGAGAGTGTATTATATTTACAGGTTAACTTTTTCCTTAGAATTAAGCTACGCCTTTTAGTTATTAGGATGTTTTGTACTCATCATTCAATTTATACACGTACAAACATGCTATTTGGAGTTGCCTGGTCATCCAATCTAGGACTCCTTGAACTCCCTCTTTTTCTCTCAAGTTGCTGTAGTTCTATTGTGTTAGAGTTGTACACAGTGTTGCTAGAAGTATAACAACTCTGCTTTTACTACTCATTCCTCATGTGAGTGTGAGTAGGATAAATTGGCAGACAAGTATATTATTATAACTTTGTAACTCTAGACCTGTTGCTTTCCTTAAGGCCTGGCAGTAGCAGCCATAGTGTTTGTGTATGAGAGAGATTTTCTATTTCATGATTACAAGTTATATAGTAAAATTTATAGATGTTTTCAAGGAGAAAGAAATTTTTGATGAATAATTATCCTAACAAAACCAATTTTTATATCAGTTGTCAAATTTAATATAGATTCATTGTCTTTAAATGTGAGCTAGAACATAATTTTAATCTGCAGTTCCACAGTGATTTTGCAATCTGTGTTCTACAGAGCCAACCTGAGAAAGAATAAAGAGGAAAGCAAATGGGCTGGATTCTGAAGCCTCTGGCTGTGTTTACTGTCTGTCTGTCTGTCTCTCTGTCTTCCTTTCCTTTCGTGTCTTTGTTTTTTTTGTTTGTTTGTTTTGTTTTGTTTTGTTTTTTTGGCGGGGGGATGATGATAGTGCTGAGGATCAAATCTTGGGCCTCATGCATGCTAAGTAGGCACTTTTCTGCTGAGCTATATCCCCAGCCCTCCAGTTCTGCTTTGGCCTGAACTGCTCTTCGTTCTCTGTTGTATATCTTAGTTTTATTTATAATAAAAGGGATAGTTTTTACTACTTTCTTTAAAAGTTTGAACCCACTGTACTAGAATGTAGCCTTATGTACTAGTAAAATCTTAAATCAGGTAGAAATATATTAGTCTAACCTATAAGGTCTTTACTAAATATATTTAGCCTAGCTTTTTACATACATGATAGAATTTGTCAGCATAATTTCCATTTTTTTAATGCATTTTATCAGTGGTATAATCATAAAATACCACTGCCTTTTGCTTTACCTCTTTGTTTCTTATTTTACTGCTATTTTAAAATTAATTTTTAGGAGCCAGGGATATAGCTCAGCAGCACAAGTGCCCGCCTGGCAAGCGTGAGGTTGTGAGTTCGATTCCTGGTACCAAAAAATAAAATAAGTTATTATAATTTTGATAAAAATCCAATGTAAACAAAAGGGAGAAAGAGACATAAAGTTTATCAAATTTTCTTTAGATCCAGAGAGAATGGCATGACAAAGAGAACCTCTGATAGGATTTTAGGAGACAGAAGTTTTACTTTTGGATTTGACTCTACGTTTTACTCTGTAACACCAGACCAATTTTTTAACCTGTCAGATTATTTTCATATCTGTGTTAGCAACCACAGAATTTTAGTATCTGTCTCTTTAGGAATCATCAACCCAGTGCTCTGCTTATTTAAGAAAGGAAGCCCGAAGAACTGTAATATTTACCCACAATCATAAATATGGCACCTGTCTCCCCCTTTGAGTTTTGTGAAGGCCAAATAACATCTGTGAAATGCATTCCTGAATGTGTTGTAAACTGTATAAAGCTATGCATACTCAAACTATTACTAACAGCATAACAACATGTATCCATTTGTGTATTTAAAAGGCACTTGGTACTAGGAGTGTGACTAAGCTGTTAAGAGTCCTTGCCTACCATATGTGAGGCCCTGAGTTAGATCCCTAGTACCACAAAAGAAAACAAAGGAGTGCTCAGGAAATAAGGCCATTGGTAGAAGAGAAAATGGTCAGTTTTTGGATGTTATCTTAAATTATTATTCAAACCTGATACTCAAGAAAACTGCTTCTGCTATGTTTGAGGTCCTAAGAAGAGTTACACTGGAAGCCTTCCAGAGAATTTTAAGTCAGTATTTTCATTTATATTGGTTGGAATCATTTAACTTGTGCAGAAACATTGTGAAGTCTCTTTGCAACTTACACATTTGACCTTGCAAAACATTCATGCTTATTCATAGTTCAGGTAGGATTTGAACTCAGATTCTACCACAATTTTATGTAGAACAATGGTGACCATCATCAGGAACATGTAAAATGCCACATTCTTGAGCGCATCAGAACAGGAGCTTGGATTCATTGAGAGTGAATAGATTCTCTTAAGTAATGCCTTTGCTTATTGCCATTTAAATCTGGTTATTTCAATAGAATTAGCTTCCATTCATATATTTATGAAGTAGTAGTGGCACAATGCAAGGGAAAGAAATCAACAGAAGAGCCAGTCTTTTGGAAAAATAATAAAGTATGTTTGCTTATTGTGTGTAAAATTCAATAAGCATTTATTGACTAAAATTTTCGTAAGTGAACAATAGTATATTTATTCTTTTTATAAAGCACTTGCCATATTCCTGTACATACTTTTAAAAGGTGAAGAAGAAATAATGACATCAAATATAATAATGTTTAGAAATTTCTAACATTTATAAATGTTGAAGCTAATGTTCATTAAGAATCTGATGTCTTTAAAAAAGTCTGATTCACTTAAATATGTTCATTACAAATTAGACCACTGAAGTAGGAATGTACCTTGAATTTTATTATTGCGTGTCTTTCCTTTTTTACTTGGTGAACCCCAGTGAAATCCCAGTGGTAATTTCCACAGAAAGGGGATTTCAGGCTACCCAGAAAACCAGCGTAGTATAATTGACCCGGAGTCTAAGGTCCAAGTCAAATTTGAATCCAGTCAGAAGATACCTTTATAAAAGAACTATGGTGGTAAAGACTGTTAAGATGATGTGTAAGAAGGTATATTATCGTGTGGTACAGAGTGACACATGCGCTACTTTTTTTCCTTTTGCTAAACTAAGAGTAGGTCATTTAGGTAGTGTTGTGACAGCACTGTAACAAACCCCAGGGTCTATTTCTGTCTCTTTTTCTTACTCTTCTTCCATGTCCATCTTTCTTTCTCTTTCCCAATTTGTCTTTCTCTGTGCCCTGCCTACTTTTCTTCACCCTCTCGTTATCCTTTCAACCATTCTAGTCCTGCTTCAAGACAATGCCACTCCCTCTCCTATAAATCCCAAGCTGGCATTCTAAGGGAGAATTAATAATAGGCAAATACAAGTCCAAAGGTGTCTGAAGCCAACCTGATATACACTGATCATTCCTTTTCTTCAGTAATCTAAATGCTCACTGCCTTCTTTTCTATTTCAGGTTGGAAATTAAGTCCAGTAGTTGGAGCTGTATATGGCCCTGAATTATATGCAGGTAGTATTTAAGTTAATATTTCCATTTGTGCTGTTTAACTATCACAGCCTCTATGGTTTCAGTTTTCTACCCCATTGTAATCTTTTTATATTTTTAAATTTTTTAATACAATCAGCATCCAGCTTTCAAGCAGATGTGTCCCTAGGCAATGACGCAGCAGTGCCCCTATCAGGAAGAGGGGGTATCAACACTTACATTCCTTTAATCAGTAAGTAGCCTATGTTGGCCTGGCATGGATTTTTGACTCTTGTGTCTGAACAGTGGTGTACTGGTTGGTTGGGTTGGTTGGTTGTTTTCTCCTAGTATAATACATAAATGAAAAGAAAATATTCTCAAGAAGGGCAATAAGTATCACAATGCTTTATTCTGTTTAACCCATACTAGAGTGTTCCTGACTGGATATTAAGATGGCCACAAAACAAAAGTAGTTGGAAAGAGGGGTGAGGGCATGTGAAGAGTATTTGTCCTGTACTTGACAGTAAGGAAAACAAAATGACATGAATATGTGTAGCATATGTTATTCATGTCTTCTGCTGGTCCACGTAAGGCTCTCCAGTACAGTGTCACTTAAAAGCACCTCCAGAATTGCCAATTATTCTCAGCTCCATTGATATTTCTAAAGTCACTTTGACCTGAGCCTTTTTATTCCAGCAAGACATACAATTAAACAGGAGTCAGTGGATGTGTAAGTAATGTCTCTGCACACTTTCCAGAGAATAAACATTTAAAATAAACCCTTAGAGAATGTCTGCCTCTTGAGAACAGGACAGGGGAGGGGTGGTTTTCTTCTCAGCTTAGATTTTTGCATTAAAACATTTCAGAAGGAATGAAACTGACTAATGAAATGCATTATTTAGCTATTGTTAGATAATTGTGTGCCTTGGAGGTGACGCCATGTAAAAATACAAAAGAGCATTCTCTTAAGGAGGATTAATTATATTCATGTAATAATGTTAGGAAACAAGGTTAATATTTGACCTTTTAAAGAGTTCATATCAATCTGATATAAGCTGTCCACAGAAATTAGAAGTCTTGTCTCTTATTGTGGCAGTAGTCCTCAGCTTCTTGACCTGTTTCTCACTCCCTTTCATCGTAATGGCAAAATAGGAAGGAATAGAATAAACTCACTCAGGGCTTGTGATGATTTAGGCATGGAATCATCCCCTTGTGCATATTGAGTTTCTCCACTTCTTTCACACTCAAGAGACCTAGAGCATAGGGCCGGGAGTTTGGCTTAGTGGCTTAACCGCCTGTCTGGTAGGCGTGAAGTTGCGAGTTCGATCCCTGGTGCCACAAAAAAAAAAAAAAAGAAAAAAAACCAAAAAGACCTAGAGCAGAACAGGCACTGAAGACTATGTTGCAGCTTTGAGGAACGGTGTGATACGCAGCTTTTCATCTTTTCTGTATTTTGTTTACAGTGAGCTATCACTATACCAGCTATTGAATGCAAATTGAAATTTCTGTCATATTTTGGGTCTCCCTTTAGTTCCTGGCTTCCCTTACCCAACTGCAGCCACCACGGCGGCTGCTTTCAGAGGAGCCCATCTGAGGGGCCGAGGGCGGACAGTATATGGTGCGGTTCGAGCGGTACCTCCTACAGCCATCCCCGCCTATCCAGGGTAAGCATTACATTCCAAAATCAGTATGTGTGTAAAATAGGAAATTGGATGAGAAAAAAGAATACCATGGCCCTCTTCTAACTTCTGGGACATTGCTGTGCCACATAGTATGAATATTTGCAAATTAATGAATTAGATGGCAAGAACCAAAATATAGCATCATCAGAATGTAACAAAATGTCAATTCATTATATAAATCTTGGTTTTGGCCACCTTAAGCCTTCATGGTAAGGGCTTAAGACAGTGACCAGAACCAGCTTGTGTTTATTAGCAGTGTGTTGGCATGGAGTTCACTCAACAGAGCACGAATATGGATTAACACTACTGCAGAGAACAAAAAGAGGAGCTGGAGATTGTAGTACCAGACTGCATCTGCTGTGCTCACCCCCTTCTTGTCACCCTGTGTTGGGGCAGAGGCTGGCACATGTGCCCTCCCCTTGGTTTCACTGCCTGGGTGGTGAGCAGCAGAGCTAGTTACCCACAATGGATTTGCTTTCTTTGTAGGAAATGGATTAAAAGAGGTTAATTCAAAGATGAACCAAGTCCAATTGAATCAAGGGAGAAAGGGAGAATTAGGAGGATTAAACTGCAGTTGGCTTCTGAAGGATGGTAAAACAGCTGATGTTGCTGAGCATCCTTCATTCTTTGATTTTTGTGTGGAGGGTGTCTCATGCAGTGGAATGATTCCATAGCAACAAATAAATCCTTTGCTGTTGAAGGGGGAAAAGGAGTGACGGTGGCAGGTTTGTTTTAGTTGTTTCTCTGTGTCAGCCTAATGTGAATATTTTTACCAGAAGTGGACTTTTACAAGTCAGTCGTGCCAAGGACTCTCTCTTCAGAGATGGGACATTTCATCTTTTCTCTGCCTGTGGCAGGTTTCTTTCTATATTCTTACAGAGAATAAACAGTGACAGAAAAGCCTATTAGCTACTACTTACTTAAAACAAGGGAAAAGAACCTCCTTTTGTATATCCTTTTCTCAGAGGAAATTTGGCTTCACCTGGAGGTGTACTAATTTAACATTCATTCATTCATAGACCAATTGGACATACCATTAGAAGTCCTCCATGCCACAGAATTAAAGCACTTTTATTAGACAAGGCAAGTATGCATGTGGAAGTGGGCAGGCTCCAAAAGACACTGAAAGGGAACTGCTACAGAAAATTACTTTTGTTTGCAAGTTATAGATGTTTAAATCCCATGCATCCCATCATCTCCATCTTCTACCATGACTTACTTTTAATTTTATCCTTCTTTCTTGCCACTTGACCTTTGACCTTCAACCTCTGACATCTCTGTAAAGAAGTAAATAAAAAGTATTATTTCAACAAAATACTCAATAAAACATAAAAATTCCTACACACTAGGAAAATTGATCATGAAGCTGCTTCCATTTCAATCCAAAAGTATTTACTGTCACATTTACAAAAAGACTGCTCAGAGAAACATGGGATTTCTTTATAACCTTTGCGAGTAAGTGTATAAAGTAATTGAATTGATTCCTGTTTGATGTAGGTCATTTTGCCACATTGGTCAAACTTGAGAGCCCATTCTCTACCAAGTCCATGTCAGATACATACTTACTCAAAGATATTTTATCTTTTAAGTCTAATCACATCAATTTCTGTGCATTACACTGCACACTAATTTCCCATGTTTTCTTTTTTATCAACTAAACCACCTGTTTACATGGAAGATGGCAAGGAATAAGTCCAGTATTTTATGGGGAATGGCCTGGAATTTCTTTTCAGCTTAGTAAACTAATTCCATCATTAACTGTGTTCTAGCCTCCTTGTGGCATTTTATTCGGAAATATTGAAGTTCTTCTAGAATTTAAGTAAATATTCCTAGTAAATGATTTGACTTAGGGCAAAATCTATTGATATTTTTAATGTCAACATTTCACTATTGAATGTTTTTTAATCTTTCCCTGTGTTTCCTTTCTGAAATCACTGAAGGTTAATTAATCACCACTTGGCCTCAGTGCTGTTTTACCAACTTTCTCATTGCAGACAAGTCTTTTTATGTATTAAAATGCATCTGAGAAGGAGGTTAGTTTCTATTTTCAGATTTTAAGTGCAATTGTAGACTGAAAATGTATAGTACTTAGCCAAATAACTGTCAAAGTATAAGTTTAGTTTGCCTGTTGAGTGGTACAAAGGCATAACATTTGGAACATTGCAAATTGTGACTGTATTGTCCTGTAAATGTAGCAAAATGTCACTGAAAATAGAATTCAGATACTTTTCAGCTACTTACAAGAAACAAGTTAAATATGATTTAATGATTCTACTTGCCAACTTGTTAATTATAACAGAGAAACTAGTGGTAAAATTTTCCATCTCATTTAGTTGAATATACAATAAACAAATCATCTCATTTAAACTAGTCAAATCTTGACCTGATGATTACAAGGAAGAAAATCTTTTCTTTTATCTCTACTGCTATTTCATGTCTTGTGGTCCCAAAATAATGTTTGGGGAAAGACTCTCTCTCTCTCTTTCTCTCCCTCTCTCTATATATGTAAACTACCTCAAAAGGTTGGAAATCTGTATTTCAAGGATAATAGTATAGTGTTGCTCCAGATTTAAGAAAAATAAAAGACTTACATGTTTTGTTTAATACAAAGTCATTAACTCAAGAGGAAAACAGACCCTTCTGTTCCTAACCAGCCACCCTTTCAATTTTATTCTTTAAATAAGACAGAATGATCCTTGGTCATTCCCAGAACTTCAGTTATCAACTGTTTTTTTTTTTTCTCAGGATTCCATAAGTACTTTTATGGTCAAAAAAAGAAACCTTAAAATCTTTCAGCTACTCCTTCCCACTCTGGATTATATTGTTACTATCTGGGATCCCCACTGCACCTTTCAATTCTTGAACCTTGGACCAATCACCTTTAATCTTTAGCTCGTTATCTCTGCTTGTGAAAGCAATGCATTGTGGGTATTTTTGGTTGTTTTGTTTTGTTTTTTTAATTACATTTCTCTGTTTACTTTGGTCAGAATTGATTGACTTGTTTTTCTGAGGTGTTGCATTGGTTCTTAAAAATGCTGAATAATAATACTTTGCATGCTTGTGTGATCAGCCAATTCTTATTGCATGTCTAATGTGCAAGGTAAAAAGCAGGTGATGTATGGATATTAAAAAATTTACTTTTTACTATGAAACAAAATAAAATAACATAATTTTGGAAGGTACTTTACATACACATCCTGTCCTAATGGAATTCTTTGGGTTCACTTGTTTGATGTTAAACCCCTCTCCATCCCTACCCTCTTTTTAAACTCTTTAAAGAAAAACATCCTCCTAGAACAGACTTACCTTTTAAAATATTCCAGATACGAAAAGTGGATGTTCCAGTGTAGCTGATTTGGGATGGCCCTGTTAGGCTCTTCTCTGAGTGGTTTTGTTTTGTTAATCTTACTTTAGTTACCAAATATCCAGATGCTCATTCTAGTTTTGCACACCTTTCACTCTCCTGCATGTCTTGTAGCTGTGTAACTCAAGTGTGCACTTTCACGTTGCCCTCACTGAGTCACTGTGGCCCCAGCCCAGGTTACGGATTCATACATCACCTGCCTGTGTAGAGCGCATGTGCATGCTGCCGTCCTCAATAACCGGAATGTGTTTCTGTTCTTTTGTTTTTTTGTTTTTGTTTTTGTGTGGATTTTCTGCAGTGTGGTTTACCAGGACGGATTTTACGGTGCTGACCTCTATGTAAGTACACACACTGGGGCCTCCTCGACCCCATCCCCTGACAAGCCAGCCTTTTTTTTTCTGTTTCTTTGGTTTGGTTTTTTTTGTTTTTGTTTTAATATAATTTATTTCATTTTTATTTCCTTTTCCTTGTGGATATATATATATATATTTATATATTTAAGAATGCAAGCATGCTTCTCTGCCACTGCGCTTGCCCCTGGGTGCAAAAACTGAGCCTTTGGGTCTCCTGATTGCTAAGGTCAGTCTACTGGACATATTCTTTTCCCTTCCTATACCCACAGATATTGTGTGTATCTCTGATTTATTTTTGAGATGATCAGCAGGTTTAAAGTCTTTTGTTACTGTCGTGTCATTTGCATACATAATTAACAAGACTAGCTTAGCCTTAAACTCTTTCCCTTCTCTCCTTTTCTTCTCATTTCATATCCCTCTCTAGATCATTAGAGCTTTGAATGTTATAGAAGAAAATAAGCTTTCTGAACTGTATGCTTTGTTATTTCACATACTTGGAGAAAACTTAAACTTATAAAAGCACTGTAAGGATTTAATGCCAGTGAAGAGTATAGTAACAAGAGGATGCCAAATATTCAGTGTTTTAAGATCTTTCTTTATACAAAGGTCCACCACCAGTGGTTCTCTTTTCTCAAGATCTGCCAGGAGGTTGAGAGTGGTATCATTAACAACTTAGAGTCTTATGGTCTTTCAACTATCACACAAGATTTTTTTTTTTACTTTACTGGTCATGATAACACTTAATCCATTATTTAAACTGTTTAGCAAAAGGAAAAGTTCTGTGATTGATTTGTCACGTTAAAAGATGGATGAAGTGGTCTAACTGACAAAGAGTGAAAGATTTCAGGTTTTTACAATCTCATTATGACCTCTTCAAAGGGCCTTATTCTGAATACCAACTTCATCTAGACATCCAAATCATTAAGAAACAATTTTATAAGAAAAATTTGTTACGGGCTGGGAATGTAGCTCAGTGACATAATTGCCTGTCTGGCAAGCACAAGGTCATGAGTTTGATTTCCGGTACCCAAAAAAAGAAAAAGAAAAAGAAACTTGCTAGCATGAAATTATTTTGTGGGTATAGGTTAAAACAGTCTAGATTACTTTCTTTACCCTTGTCTCCCAAAAACTATACATAGTACGTTTTTAGTGAACTAATTCCACATTCAACTAGAGATTCTCTGGCCGTGATTGGTCCAACACTCTAACTTTATAGATAGTTTTCTTAGATTGTGACTGGCCAAGAATTATATAAATTATTCACATAGCCAAGCATAAATGCAACTGATCCATATTTCATGACCTCTCTTTATATTTTGATTAAAATCCACCTCTTTATTTAGACTATTTGCAAGAAATAATAAAAAATATCTCTTTTCCCATTTCTACATGTAAACTTGAGGGTTGGGTCAATCTATCTTTTACACCAAATGGCACATTTCTAAATATACATATTTACATATGGTGTTACTATCTCATTCTCCCATATACATATAGTACCCATATTCTCATTAAACTCATCTTTATGTTGTTTTCTTGAAATCTACTCTAAGAGAGCAAACTTCCCCATTTAAATTAAATCTTAAGTTTTTTTCCTTGCATTTTTTGAGTATTTTTTAAAAGGTATAACCTGGTTCTGTCTTGTAAAGAATTGCCTACTGTCATCTTAAGTCAACCAGTTGGATGTTTATTTATAGTTCTTTCATTTCCTTACTTTCAAATGTAAAATTTTATTGAGAGATGATTTTTCTGTACTTGTCAAGAAAATACTCTTTTTTAAAAAAAACTATTCATTGAATTACCTTATGAAACTAAACAAACAATTCAGTGATCTGGCCAAAATAATTTTTTTTGATCAATGTTTCCTTTCTGAATAAAGTACTTAAAAGTAATTTTATTATCATTTATTTGTACATATTTTAAAGCAGAGCTTCATGGAGAAAAATTTGCTCACTAGTGCTGAGGTAAAATCCAAGTCCTCTGATGAGAAACAAGGTTGCATTATGAGACAGCTGTTGAGGTGGGACTAACAGAAGTGTAGCTGATAGTCGGTATTCCATATGTGAGGAACTAAACACTGCTGCTTTAAAACGTATGAACAACTGTGCTACCTTGCATTTATTCCTGTCTTTGTACATTTTCCGATCTGTAGGAATGTACCCATATACATTTAGTTCTTGTTTCTTCAGAAACACATATTAGAATGGAAAGGATGAAATTTATATAGTATATAAGATACATTGAATCAGAGGCAAAGACTTAAGGAGAATCTGGTTTTGCTTCCAGTATATTAATGGTGAGGGTTTTTTTTAAGTCCCTTTACCTGTCCCACTCTTAGACAGTGATCCCTGCTAGTCCATTTCTTCCTCTCTGTCTCTTTGCAGCACACTGCTCCCTGGAGAGCTGATCTAGCAATTGTGTCCATGATGTATAAAGCAGCCTGCTGGGATAGGGATTAAGAGTGTGATGGACAGATCATGTGTCCACCCCTCCCCAACCCCATTTTGCCTAGTAGAAAAGGCATAGTTCACCCTAATTCACCTTCAAGTGGGATAACAAACTCCTCCTAATTCTCATCCTGTGAAAAGCATGCTTGCATCCAAAGGAAAGAAAAGGCTGGTGGGCCCTGTCGCGGGCTTTTTGTATGATTGTTTTCCTTCCACAGCTGTGTTTTTTGAACTGCTCTTCCTGTGTTCTGTTATAGAATAGTCTTACAGGAACCAATCATTAGCGCTAAAATACCTCAGGTAGGAGTGCCAGTGTGACCTGCCAATCAATCAGATTGTGGATTGCAGTGAAAAAATTGAATTATACTAACCATTCCAGCTCCACGTTAGAGATGGGAACAGAGGCTTTTTTGGACAATCAAGACTTGTGAGCGTGTGATCTAAGCCCTGCTACCTCAGCAGTGCATACAGTCACATTCTAAGCATAATGGCATTTCCTCCAAAATCACGTGCACCTGTCCCACTGCCACATATCTGCACCAGGTGTGTTACACACACTGTCCCATCACCGCTGCCTCTTTTAATTTGCCAATCACATTTGCCCTTAGTATTTTATATTGGACATCGTAGTGGTGGGTACATTTTCTTATGACTGAAAGGTAAAAAGAGAAGGAGTAGAACTCTACCCAAATACGATTTAGTGAGTCCCACATTGGGCCCTGTAGTGAAATCCTGATAGTGATTGGACTATGCTACTACATAAGTTTGAAGTTGCTTTGAACTCAGAAACTGAGATGTGCATTTCTCTTGCCTTCTTTCACATGAGAAAATCAGTGAGTTCATTTGGCTAATAACAAACTTGTTAAAAGATTTGCTGATAGCTGGGTACTAGAAGGAAGAAAACATTCAATGGCTTTTAATAATACAGTTATTTTATTTATGTGGCTACCCAGTGAGATTTTAGAATGAACTAGTTCAAAGAGATGTGAAATAGTAAAGCGTTTGAAAGATTTGATTTGTTAAAGATCCTTTGTCATGTCATAGAAGTAATAAGTTGAAGATACCAAGTTGATCATTATAATTTCTTCCCTTGACCCCAATTTTAGATAATAATAAAGTAAAATTTAAGTATTACTTTTCAGAGTATATAAATCTCTGTCAAAAACAGTAACCATAATACCATTTTGTGTTTTTTTGAATTTGAGTCTGTGTTACTCACCTTTATTCATAGGTGCCATATTGCCACGTAAGAACTTAATAATGTTTCCTAAAGCAGTGGTTTTCAGCCGAGGTGGGGAAGCAGTGAGAAAAAAAGGAGGCAGAATCATCTGGGGGCAAATAAAGTTCTCTGAGGGACCCAACATACAATGTTGCTAATTGGAAGAGACCTCTGCTCTGCTGCAGTGTTTATAAGCATCACACTGATGTTCCCCTCTGCACGCACACACACGCGCGCGCGCACACACACACACACACTCACTCAGTTTGCTGTGTTGATCTAATATACTACATGGAGGTAAACAAACTTTCATTCTGTCTGCTGGTCTTGAAACACATACCCTCCTTCCTCCTCAGTGTCACATGATGTCATTGTCTTTCAGGTAGAAAGAACTTGTCTTGACATCACATGCTCACCAAAGTCCTGTTTTAATGTAAACCTTAAAAAAAATAGTAATATTAAAGGTGACATTAAAATTAAGACAGGGCAAAAGTCTGCCAATGTGAGATTAATAAACCAGTTTAAGATTAAAACTATATGCAGATTAGTGTCACAGGTAGAGGAATGATATTTAGAGCTCTTCCATCGTGTTCTAATTTAAAACACAGTTACAGAACTGTGCAAAGGAATACAGTCAGTGTGGAAACATCATCAAGTTAATTTAATGATAAAATGGATCCAGAGCACAGTAGAAAATCCCAAAGTGACTTTGAACCGTGGGAAACCGAGACTTTGATATGACAGCTTCAGAAGTCATT
Organism: Dasyprocta punctata; assembly: GCA_004363535.1. Lineage (NCBI taxonomy): Eukaryota > Metazoa > Chordata > Mammalia > Rodentia > Dasyproctidae > Dasyprocta > Dasyprocta punctata. The sequence continues at coordinate 31,287 of RJWM01012000.1, forward strand.
ACAAAAAGTGCCTTAAAGGCAGTACCATTTCTCTTTGAAAGTTGAAGGCAGATACATTCCAAGTATGTAAAAAATAAAATTCTTAAGTACAGGAAATGTATGAGAAGAACACTGTGGTCAGAATATTTGGTTGTTGGCAGAAGGTGAGCGTGCACGCGAGTGCTGTGGGTCAGGATCGAATTAATTGTCAGGGTCAGGCAGCTGCAAGAGGGGAGTGCTGTAGCATTAGGCTGCTGTGATTGGGAATGCTAGGAATCATTCGGAGTGAATTGCCAAGGAGTAAGAAAGTAATTATTTTTCAGTGGGCATGAGTATATTTGAACCGGGCTTAGCCATGCCAAATTTATGCAGCCCTCAGAGTTCCAAAAAGCTGTCTGTGTGCCCTCCTACATTAGGGTGTGCTGTGGCCATGCTAATCCCCATTTTTTGTTTTATTTCAAATCACACACAGATAGAATCTGCAAACTGCTTCAGATCAAACAGGTCTGATTGTGTGTAAATACATATGTCCTTTTAATTTTTATTATTAATGGTTGCTTCAGTTTTGCATCAGTGCATGGTTAAAAGCAATACACATCAGCTATTCATGACTTCATATCTCCAAATGAATTATTTCTCCTCTTTTTTTTTTTTTTGTTTGTTTGTTTGTGCAGTCAGCTGAAGAAATGTTAACATCTCACTCTAAATCTCTCAGTGGAGTCTCTGTTCCCTTCTCTGATATAACAGATGGGTTACTGCTTGTTATAATTATTAACATTGTGGTGTGGGCCAGGGCTCGGGTGGGCAAGATTTACTCCACCTTTGGGCTGGGGTGGGGCCAGTTGTTAGGGTATGGAATGTTAACTCAAGTGGTGACTGACTGTTTCCGTAATACCAGGTCGTTGTGGCTGCACGCTCTAGTAATTGAGGCTGTGTACTTCACCAAGCTTGTGGTAGAGCCTAGGGCAAACCGCTGTCCCAAGAGAATGCTGGGATAGATAGAGTTAGCCAATATCAGTCTGAACGTGGTGATTTTGCTGGTTGTTTTAGCTCCAGATGTTGGCATGCTTAGTTTTTAATGTGATTAATAAATGTGGCGCCATATTCCCTCCCCACGCCTGAACCCTCTCTCTCCTATTCCCTTCCCACCTTGTTCTTTCTTGAAAAATTTAAGAAACAGTAATGTAAACTTTGGTGTTTCAAACTGCACTTTGTTCTCATGTTCTGTAAAAGCCTTCAAAGATGCTGGTAGAAGTGAAAGTTGAGAAAACAGTTTCTCAGTCTAGAATCTTGATGCACTCTGAATTGCAGAATACAAATAAATTGGTCCAAGTGCCGGGCGTGGTGGCACACGCCTGTAATCCCAGCACTGGGGAGGCTGAGGCAGGAGGATCATTGCAAGCTCAAGGCCAGCCTGGGCTACAAAGTGAGCTCAAGGCCAACCTGAACTGCATAGTGAGACCCTATCTCAAAATAAAATAAAATAAAATAAAATAAAATAAAATAAAATAAAATAAAATAAAATAAAATAAAATAAAATATTAAATTAAATTAAAATAAAATGGTCCAGATTTTAGCCTACATTTTGTGATATATTTTGTTGAATAACCAATTTAAGCAGGAGCAGGAGTACTTTGGAGGAAGGATATATCTTTAAGAGAAAAATCCATAATATACAGTTTAATTTTTCATATTTGGGAAGTAATCATTAGTGAATTACAAGATTAGTTAAGCAAGATACTACCAACCATGCTAAATATAGCGCTCCTTTAAAGGACTTCTCTATAATACCATTATCATAAAGTCATTAGGAGAGTAGACATGTTGAAATATACTATTAGTGTAGTTTTTCTTGGTGCCAATACTCTCCTGGAGTCTTTTGTTATCAGTAAAATATTTGCATTCATGTCCTGTTTCCTGAATTTGAATCACAGAGAACCTCATCAAGTTTGGGCACTATAATCAAAATTTACTTACAGAAGAAGGAACCTACCACAGCAATCTCTCCATTCTTTCTGGATCAGAAGGGATATTCTTTCCCACTGTCTGATCCATTTTGAATGGTTTGGATTGACAGTGACGTTAATTCTAAATTTAGTACTGAGGGCCTTCTGGCCTCTTGCAGGCCAACAAAAGTGAGTGGTAGGAGTCCTATCAGGAACATCACTTAGAAACTCTTTTTCCCAGGACTAGTAGAATTTAGCTCAAAGCCGTGATTTGAATGAATCTTCACGAAGAATATCTCTATTCAGGCATTGCGGGGATTCAGTAAGGACTCTTGCCCTCTCCTCCTGTGTACCAGGATTGAAATTTGAAATTAGGGCTGCTAAACTGCATCCCTGGCATATACATTCCCCATTTTGAGACAAGATCTCACTAAGTTGTCTAGGCTGGGTGGCCTCAAATTTGCAATCCTCATGCCTCAGCATTTTGAGTAACTGGGATTACAGGTGTGCAGCACTGTGCCCAGCTGTCAAATAAAGACTCTTAAACCACAGTGTCCCTTGATGAGAATCTATACCTCTGCCCTAAGTAGACGCCCTGATTTTTAAGTGTTTAACCTAGGTAAACGTGAATTAGACTTTAACTGCCTTTACTGTCTTTGATTTAAAATTTTTGAAAGTTACTTTGGTGTTTGAATTATCCTTATTTACAAAGAAGTTTTACTAAAGATAGCCCTGCGATAGGCTTCACATGGGCTGTAGTTTTTTTGTTGTTGTTGTTGTTGTTGTTGTTGGTTTGTTTTGTTTTTAAGGCTCTAATTCTTAAAAGCCATCTCTAGTTATAACATCAGCTTTTGCTGGCATGTGGCACAGCTATGATCTCAGCCACTTAGGAGGCTGAAGGGAAGGATCACTTGTACTCACAAATTTAAGACCAGCCTGGACAACAGTGAGAATCAGTCTCAAAAAAAATTTATTTTTGTCAACTATAAAAATTAATTTTTACTTTGTTTAAAAATTGCTTTTACTGGTTCATGTCTTTCTTTCTTTCTTTCTTTTCTTTCTTTCTTTCTTTCTTTCTTTCTTCCTTTTTTCTTTTCTTTCTTTCTTTCTTTCTTTTCTTTCTTTCTTTCTTTCTTTTCTTTTCTTTCTTTCTTTCTTTCTTTCTTTCTTTCTTTCTTTCTTTCTTTCGTTCTTTCTTTCTTTCTTTCTTTCTTTCGTTCTTTCTTTCGTTCTTTATTGGTCTTTTTGAGACAGAGTTTCACTGTGCAGCCCAGGCTGGCCTCAAACCCACAGTAATCCTCCTGCCGCAGCCTCCCAAGTGCTGTGATTACAGGCATGCACTACCATGCCTGGCCTCATGTCATATTTAGACGCTTAAAGTAAGGTAAAAAAATAAGTGATGCCTTGGCTCACAAGCTTAATTTGTTCTAAAATTTTGGAAAAGATGGCCTCGGTCCTGTTTGTTACCTGATGCAGAGTTTGCAAACAAAAACAGAATTTTTCCAAATGTTTGTTTGTGAACCAAACTGTTTGCAAACAAAACACAAGGTGAACCAAGGTACCACTGTACTGTTGTGAATTGTATGTTGCAACCAGCATATAGTTATACAGCTTTCCCCAAGTCAGTGTGGCCTGCCATTTACAAAACACGTAGCAACTTCTGGTTATAAGCAGCCTTGTAGGGTGTTTCCTGTTGTATCCCCACTCACTATCATTTATTGCCAGTGTTTAGTAATACTCCTTATAGTCTCCTGACTTTTATCAGTATGTATAGAAAATTTTGTCAGTGAAGGAAATGTTTTCTTTTCCAAGTCACTGGGTAAACAAAAAAAAAGTAACATAACTGCTGGAAGCCAGTCACATAATTTTTTTAACATACAGCATAACCTTAACAAGAGTGAATTTTCCCTCACTTTGCAGTTTCTTCAGTTAGAAAAGCATAAATTACATGAGAATAAAGCAAAAACATTCAGAAGCTCACAAAATTATAAATATTTCCAAAATAAGATTTAACAGAAATAAAAAAAGCAAGGCTCCAAAGAACAAGAGTCCCATTAGAAATTACTTGTTTTCAGTCCTATAGAAAAGATATAGAAATAGGCAGTGACATAGGAATAAATTTGACATATCTTTGGTAGATTTAGCAAAAACCAAACATTTGAAAAATGTACAAAGTAAAGAGCTTGTGGGTATAGCTCAATACTAGAGCACTTGCCTAGCACGCACAAGGCCCAGGGTTCCAGCCCGAGTACTGTTGCCCAAAAAAGTTCTTTAAAAAGAAAAGAAAGTAGGAAGTTTCAAATGTTTTTGAGAAATGGGCATGCTTAATCTACAGAAATGAAATGGTTCTACTATTGTTCACTACTGAAATGATATCCAGATGGACCATGCAAACAGTTATGGTATCTTTTATAGTAAAAAGACAGTAATAAGAATGTGCATCTGAATCAGGTTTCAGTAAAAAGATTAATTCTAGAAGTATAAAGAAAAATCAGGGCTTGCCAGACTTGGGAGCACATAGCTGTAATCCTAGTTATACTGGAGACTGAGGCTGAAGGATTGCAAATGTTAGCCTCGCCTGGGCAACATAGCCTCTGTCTCTGTAGGTATGGACTTGCAATTCTTCACAGTATCATGTCTCAGGGGACATTTGTTGTAATTGTCGTTGAAGTGCTTTCTAAAAGAGGGCAGACATATGGTTTACTTTTAAGTATTTAGTTCATCTAACAGAAGTGAAATTATTGCAAATCTGTTTGAATCCAGCCTAAGACCCCTCATTCATTTGTAATCTGGTTTGCCAGATTCTGAAACATAGACTGGAGTGGGGCTGTGAAGGGCTAAGTGGTGAATATTTTTGACTTTTTAAGCCACACTGTGTCTGTCACAACTATTACGAAGAACAGTTGGCAAGTTGCATTAGCTCCCAGAGCCAAAGTTTACTGGCCCCTGATCTACTTTGTCCTTTCCTTTCAAACACTATCTGGTCTTAGTCTCTTAGCAAACACCTGGACCAGTGGAGCAGGGCTCGCTATCAGACCTGTCTGCAGTAAGCTCTAGTATCTTTGTAATGAGTCAATCCAAGTACATTTCAGAGAATATGAAGTTAGTACATGTAAATGTAGCATATTTTAACTGTTTTTAGATTTCTTGTCAGAGTTCTCCCAACACTCTGTGAATGTTTTCCCTGTTGAAAGTTCCAACAAAGACTGTAAAGTAAGACAGATCCAAAATCTTACCTTTTATCTCTTAAAATTAACAGGTACTATCAATGTAGCTTATTTTTGCTACTGTCACAAATTACAAAGTAGATTCCTATGTTGAGTGGAGCTTAATTTCCTTTCAGAAGTGTAACATGCAGACTGATGCAGTTTGAAACATTTTCTTCCCACGTGTGTGTCTGTGTTTGTGTCTGTCTCTGTGTCTACATGTGTGTGTCTGCGTGTGGGTGGGTGCGTGTGTCTGTCCTGGGGGAAGGTATCTGTAAAGTCAGTTCTTTTCTCTCCTGTAGGGTGGATATGCAGCCTACAGATATGCACAGCCTGCTACTGCAACTGCAGCCACAGCTGCTGCAGCCGCTGCAGCCGCTTACAGCGACGGGTAGGTACAGTGTAGAGAGTGAGCACATGCCATCCACAGGGCCACCCCTTTTTCCTCCTCCTCTTCCAAGGCAGCGCTCAAGCCATACACTTCCTGCCAACCTGCTCATAGTGTCCTTCCTTGTACCAAAGCACAGGCACTGGGTCCTCCCTACCTACTCCCACTGTCTTGGTCTTGTCGCTTCCTGGGCTTTGAGTGAAGTCTCCGTCCTCCTCACTTCCAACTCCCTTCTCTGCTATTTCATGGAAGTACTCCAGAATTTTTGAGTTATTATGTCCAAGAGTAGAAATAGGAAGGTTTTTACCATTCTGCCAGTTTTCCAATTAAAAGTCCAAGACCTAGTTTCATGTAAGGTATTAGCACAATTAACCCTTTAATTGGCTTAGATTGCACTCTTGCCTGTATCTCTCTGATTGTATTTCTTTTTTCCAGTTATGGCAGGGTGTACACAGCTGACCCCTACCATGCCCTTGCCCCTGCCGCTAGCTATGGAGTTGGCGCTGTGGTAAGTATACAAATACCTTTTTACTTAAAGCTTTTTGTTCCGCCTAATCTTTACCTGAAGACTGTCAAAGATCTAGGAAAGGGATAAATTCAGCCCTTTGTGCATTGCCAGCATGTTAAAATCAGATGGGTCTCCCTAAAGATAGACATCCATCTTTATTGTGTGCTGCAGTATTGGCTAAGTGGCCTGTATGCCAAGTGGCCTGTAAAGGCAGCAGAGAGGAATGGGTGGTGACAGGCTGCCCTGAGTAATGACATCATTTAGGAGAGGAGTAAGGGAACAGATTGATGTTTTACCTCAATTCTGATGTTGGGTGTGCACCAATAGCGTGGTACAATTGATTGGTATTGGCAGATGCCTATCTGGGAATGTAAGGCTCTCAGTTTTCACCATAAGCTTTCCCAAAACGTTAATGTTTATTGGTTTTAAATTGCAGGTGTCAAAGGATTCCTGTCCTATTCCTAAACCTGATAGATAGTAGTAGGAGTGTCAAATGAATACTTTATGAAGATATTTTAACAACAGTTGTGGCAAAATATGGTGTTTGTATGGAAATGTAGAAGTCCATAGAGCTTGTCTGAAGTAGTTCACTCTGACCAGAACCCTCACTACCTATGCTCATGTTGGCTTGGAGCCAAGCCCACCATGCCATTGACCAGGACTCACTGGTGACAACAGAGGACATTCCACAGTGACACTCTTAATGCCAGGCACTCTCACCAGTTCAGTCACTGCCTGTGAACATGGGCACAGTTACTCAAATGGGAAACAGAATGAAGTATGAAAATTGAAGTGTAAAGGGTTGTGAAAGTAATTCTGAATTACTGCTGATGCAGGTTTGGGGAAGTGGTAGGATCCTTAAGGACTATATTTAGACTGAGAGCAAGACAACAATATAAAGATAGTGATGGAGGTTCCTGAGATCTTACTCAGTGTCAAATTATGAAATTCCTGTTCTAAAAGAAACACCCAAAGAAAGATACATTTCGGGGGAACTTCTCATTCCAAGTGGTAAGCCTTCAGATGAAGCCACTTGATAGAAGAACCTAATTGATATAGAGTCGGTCGTTTCTATGCATGGGTTCCACATCTATAGTCACTTGAAATACTGGGCCAGGAGGTTATAAGAATGTGCACAGATTTATCCTACTTTTCATTATTTTCCAAACAATATAGTACATTAGTGATTTACATAGCATTTACAAATAATCTAGAGATGATTTAAATTGTATGAGAGGATATGCATTGCTTATATGCAAATACTAAATAAATCATTTACTATCAAGAACTAGTGTCTACAGGTTTGGGTATCTGTGGGAAGTCTTAGGAAATTGATACTCCACAGATACTGTATTTTATAGTGTCAGTTTTATTAGTTGAAAGGTTACAAGGGCTTAACTGCAGCATCATCTCAAATGCAGGATGGGCAGTAACCCATGCCTTTGATAAGTCATGTGTAAGAAGCAGAAATCAGCAGTCTGTTCTCAGTCAGGATTATAATGATGTAGCAAGGTGAACAAAGAGTCATGCTTGAGAAAATCATACTAATTGCAGAACAATTTAAACTGCCTTAAGTTGCCCTCCCATGTAAATCATGAAGTAACCACCATCACATTGCCCCAGAGACCTCCAGCTCAGCACTGTACATGGCTCTGGTCTGAGCCTCAGAGGCAGAGGCAGGTTTGCTAACTTCGGTACATCAGGCAGCCCCTGCTCAGTTGTTGTGAGGTGTCAAAGGAAGCTGTTTTCCCAAATTCCTTCTCAGAACTTGCTTCTTCACGTTCAGTGCTTCAGTCATCAATCTTTTAATTATTTTTATTTTTTTTAATTACTGCAGGCGAGTTTATACCGAGGTGGCTACAGCCGATTTGCCCCCTACTGAAGTGACGTGAGACCCCTCTGCAAATGGGACAGCCCCCAGTCACGAGGCCTGGCTATTGCAATATTTACTAGTAGAGGAACTCTATAGCAAGATGAAGAGGAAAAACAAACAAACAAACAAAAAAAAAAACACAAAAAAAGAGAGAATACTTTTTTATACCTCACTGTGTTCTTTGAATATGTATTTTTCCTTTAAATTTTCTGCCTTTAATTCTTTTGTTCCAAAGATTGTGCATTTTTCCTTTTTTTTCTTTTTTTTTAATTGTGGTTTAAAAAAAAGATAATGCATTTCCATGTCTGTATGTCCGTGCTTAGCTTATTCTATCAATCATGGAAGAGGAAGTTAATGAAGAAGGAGAGACATTAGTAGCTGATAAATGCATCTGATCAGAAATCAGCAGACAGAATTACCAAAGTGTATCTGGTGCTGAGTGGCAGGGGGCAAGCAGAAGTAGAAGAGATCTTTCTGCAAGAGCATATTCTGTAGTCTTCTGAATTTCTGGTCTGTGGCAGGTGGTTCTGATTGGCTGTGGCTGGAATCCACATGCCAATAGATAGGAATTTGTATTTGCTAAGCAGGAGAATTAAAAAAACACTTTTCTCTCCTCTTCCCTCCTGTCTTCTCCATACTTTCTACAATCATCTTAACACAGCCTGAAACAATTGGCATCATTTTTGGAATTATAGTATTGATATTTCCGAACATGCCCTCAGGCTGAATAATAAACACCTCATTAGGAAATCAATCTCAGAATGAATTCTGGAGTATGAAAACACTTGTTTCTTTTCTTTCCTGTAACCTAGCGTTCCTGCTGGGCTTCTGATCCCCTTTAATTGAACCACAGCTTAGTTCCTGTATTCTTTCATTAATGTGCTGCTCCCATGTCCTCAAGATTCAGGAATTTAGGACCCAGGGACATAAGAATGAATAGCCAGTGGCCAGATTTCCTCCAGGTATATGGGGACAGCTTGAGGATTAAAAGTACAAAGTGTTTAGAGCCATTAGAGGGGCTGCAGAAGAGAAAAGGAATACTGGAAGGCCTGATGTTCCTTATCTTGCATCAGAAAATACTACAAACAAACTATTAAAAAATCTATTAAAGAATCGTTTGGGGAAAGATAAGGCACCAAGCCCAGGGGTCAGCTGTCCCTGGAAGTTTTGGTGATGACATGTGAGGGCAATCAGGGGCACTTTGTACTTGCTCCAAAGCCATAGGAATTTTCATCTTCCAGAGCCTCCGTGAGTTTCGTCTCTACCCAGTCTCCAGCCCTCGTGGCCATTGCACCCAGCTTCTCATTACCCTCCAAAGACGCCCAGCTGAGCACGTGTACTACGTGGTGTATGCTAACACTATAGGACACAAGCTCCAGAGCCCACGATGGGAGGAGAATGTGACGTGGCCAGGATCTTCCTGCAGGGCCACAGAAGTGAGTCATTGTTCTTGCTGTCTGGCTTTAGTTTTATGTTACCAAGATCAGGAAGAAAGTAGTTCTCTTCCAACTCTTAGAGTTAACTGATAAAAACAAGCATCCTACAGCATTTTCAAAAAGAAGGAATTAGGAAATAGACAAGTCTATCAGTGTGCTTGGCTCCCTGGTTGGTTCACATTGGTACTGGAGTGACCTTTCACCCAAAGGATAGCTGCTAAACAGAGTAATTCAGAGACATGGAGCTTCTGCTTTGTTATGGGTTTGGTTTGGGTTTGTTTTTTCACTGCGGCCTGCACATGTGTTCTTGACTGAAAACACTCGTGTCCCTGAATTAAAATGGCTGACGTTTGTACGACAGCATCAAGCATTCTTTGTAAGCAGAGTGCTGTATCTGGGAGAGCACTGGTCTGTGCTGTGTGACACATACTCTCTCCCCTTCAGATCTGTCCTGATAACCAGGGGAGAGGATGTGCATGAAGTAAAGGGAGAAGAAGGAAGCTGGAGGCCTCGATGCAATCATTGATTCTGCGGGGAATACACAAAACAGGGATGACCTACCCAGCCCTTTGGCTGTTTATAGAGTCCCTTCCCCCAAGCCAAAGTTTGGTTTGTTGTCGATAAGACAATTTTCGTTGTATGTATATAACTATGTTAGTTAGGAGAGGAAGGATAGGATGTGGCGCTCTCACAGTTCTAGGGAGTGGGGGCAGGGAGAATTTTTGTTTGTTTCTTTTGCTTTTGTATTGAGGAAGAACTTTTACTAAGTAAAGAAACAGAGAAATTTCGGTCATGTACAATAAAGGCCTTTCTCACAAAATGGCGAGCCACTCAACCCAGTGAAAACTAGGCCAAATCCTAAATGGCTGTATCCATAGCAGGGGAGGAGAACAAGGGAATGAGTTTAAGAATGTTTTTCTTCTTTTTTCCTAGAAAGAAATAAGGATTGCAGGCAAGGTAGAAAAGGCAGACTCCCACAGTCCTTCCCAAGCAGGCAGATGCTGGAGCTTGAGGAACCTTTTGTGCTCGTCAGTTCAGCAGGTTCTGGCTGAGGCCTCCAAGGCAAGCTCCACTTTCCAGGACATTCTGCTGCATCTCCCAGAATGCTTCTTAATGCCGCTTCCTCTAGCTCCCTTTTCTAGGAAAGATTAAATGGAGTTCTACTCTTTATAAAAAGGTATTTGGTTTTCAGGGTCAGTGCTGAGAATTGGGATTCTCCTGAGCATCTAGAGTTCGTGATATCAACCCTCCCCATCAACTTTGAACTTTGAGATTCCTTATGGTCAACGACACGAGAGGCAGGTTCCTCAGCAGCAATGCTAGTTGACTCTGGTTCTTACTGGGTTCAGAAACAGAGTCCAAGGAGTTTGGTATTTTGTGAGTTCATTCAAGGATGCTGGTTGATATTTCCAAAACACTTTGTGATACTGAATCACAGTACATGAATGAGTTTGTTCAGTTTTACTGTAGTTCATGACCTGGACTTTCTCTGCTGAGCACCTTACTCTTAGAAGCTGGACTCCTTTAAGGAGACCTCTAGTGAAAACCTTTATCTGAATACTCCTCTTTTAGCCCAGAGAGCTTCCCTTAGGTCTTCTCCAGAATTCCATGTGTTACTTAGTTTAACTCCCATGAACTCAGGGATCCACTATTGTGGATCCACTATTGTGATTCATCATTTTTAAGGCTCTCAGGTTTAACAAAACCTATCACCATCATCCTCCAGCAGCCTCAGTCTGAATTGAGCCAATGTATTTTCTTTCTTTAAAAAAGAAGCGGACTGGGGCTCAGCTTTTAGTTTAAGGAGCGCTCATGGCGATCTAGTCAATAGAAATCAACAATAACAGCTTTTCCTCACATGTGGACTCCTCAGGGGCCGAACAGCTCCTAGTTTAGGTTTTCCTTTGCTAGAGATGTAGCAGATAAGCCGGCTGTCACCACTATCTTATCTCTGCCCATGTAGCTTCCAGATATGAGGGACTGTCAGGCAGGGATGGAAGCAACCCTAAGAATATGATAACCTCTTTCCCTGTGGCAGGAGAATAAGGCCAATGAAGGGACAGTCTGGAAAGCACTTAAGACATTTAAGGAAGAAGAGGGGAAACTGTCTGGTGAGCCGTCGCCTGTAGCCCAGTGCAGCCTGTTCTCTGCTGCTTGCAACCCTCTAGCACAGTAACGTTTGCAGAATTGTGGATTTTTTTCCCCGCAGATATTAGGAGGAAAGGGATTTGGGGGTGGGGTGGGGAAGGGGTTGTGGTGTTTTAAAAGCATAAGTTACCTGTTTGCACTGTTTTAAGATAGGAAAAAATAGTGGGCAAGGTGAGCATCAAATGTAAGCTTGTGTGTTTTATTTTGTCATGCTCTTGAAAATGTCTGACATTTGTAGTATACACCAGTGACACTTGATTCTCTGTTGCATAAAACACTATATTTTTTTGGAAATGTTACTGTCCAAAAGCCTCTTACCTCCCTTTCCTTTTCCTACGTACTTCATCCTTGCTTTACTGATCAGCCAGGCAATAGCCATGCACGAGCTAGAGTGTGAAACAGGGCCCTTTCCAAGCAGGCTCTGGGTGTCCTAAGCCAGCATGTGTCCTCTGGGTTACTGAGTATGGTAGAGTCCCTGGCACCTGTCTTTGAAAACAAGGCTCACAGGCCAGACTACAGCAAGCTGTCACATTCCTCAGTGAGACACCAGGAATGCAGCGCCAAGGAATGGAGGGGTTCCTGAAGTGTTGCAGTTGGCTGTAGTAGCCAAGTTCTTATCCACGTTACCGAAACTGTAGCCAGTTACAGTTTACTCAGGAAAACGGTAGCTCATTCAGCCATGGTAGTGCTGGTTGGCAGGGATTGGTAACTGAGAGAACTGCTCATCAGCCAAAACTCGAACCTTGCCTTTAAGGAGACACATCAGCATTGGGACGTGGTCCTCTTCGTCTGGTGGTCGCATACATGCCAGTGATATGAGGGCTCCATTCACCTTGGCAAGAAAAAGGAAATGGAAATTCTATTTTCTTCCCCACCTCCTCCCCCATTACCAACACCAGATTACAGGGGTGGGTACGTGAGTTTTTGAGATTTTTCAAAAAATGTTTTTTGGTTTGGTTATTCTGGAGACTGATAAGTGCTTTAAGCAATGTCTATACCCCACTGAGACTCCCAGCTTAGTCTTTTTTTTTTTTCCTTTTTTTTTTTTTTTTTTTTTTTTTTTTTTTTTTTTTTTTTTTTTTTTTTTTTTTTTTTTTTTTTTTTTTTTTTTTTTGTATTTAATGTTCACAGTATTTGTGTGTGTGTGTGTGTGTGTGTGCTTGTTTTGGCAGCTCATTTTGGCTGATATATATAGAGAGAGAGAGCGATGAATTGAACCTTTTCTTTTTTCCTGAGGGACATGAGGGGGTTTTTTTGTTTTGTTTTGTTTTGTTTTCTTGTGTTATTCTGCTTGTGAATAGCTGGAGCCATGCTGGGGCTGACATACGTAAGCTAGGGCTGCAAAGTGAGAAGAGAGCCAGCGGAGTTCACTTGTCCGTGACAGGCTGACCGACCTGTGACTCTGAACTTTTCAGTCCCAATCTTTGCAAGGCTCAAAACCCCGCAGAACCTCTCCTCTCCTCTCCACCCCCATGGCAGGGACTGGGCCAACCCAACACGCAACGTGCAGTTTCTCTGGCCCCTCCCATTGCCATGGCAGCACAGGTACCTTCGGGGCATGGGGGCATCCCATGGGATGCTTGTACAATTGACCACCTAGCCTTCTCCCCTCCCCATCCTGTCCTCCCCAGAATCACTTCCTAGGACACCCGAGCTGCTTGCCCAGGGTCCTGTTTCCCTGCTAACTCCAGAGAAACGTCCCAGGGCTTTGTGACAGTCTCTAATTCCTTTCCCTTCTCATTAAGAGTCATATTGTATAGTAGCTTTCAGACCATACAGTATTCATTGGGTTATTCCTATTATTATCAAGTAGCTGGAATTGTGAAGGTCGGAGTAGTTAGATCTTTAGCTTTTATTCCTTATTTTTTTTGTATTACTCTCCATGTGTATAAATTATTGATCATGTTGCTGGCTTTTATAAACTCTAAGCAAAGGATGAGTACTGCCTCAGCCTTTGCCAATGGTAATGAAGCACTGTTTTTAAATAAAAGAGAGAAACACCATTCTTTGGCTTGCGTGTATTGATCTTTATTCCCTGTCATCTCCACCTGGGGCTCAAAAAGTGCATCTTGTATTTGAGTTCTTAAAATGGGGGGGGCAGCTACAGCACCCCCCAAGGAGGACATTGAGTTACGGGCTGTGCGGTAGCAGCCATAGCTGTGTACAGAACACCCACTTGACTCCTGCAGAACTCCCCAAGGTCTCCTTGCAGTTTAACCGCTCACTCTCCACTCTGCTCTGGACTCTGGCTGCTGCCCCACCATACCTCAAACCAGAGTCCATTGCCAGCTGGACCTTCCCAGGAGCCTACGCTGTCCCTTCCTTCACCCTCCTTCCCAGACCTGGTGCGACTAGACTTAACGCTTTCCACTTCCTGTAAGAAATACACCCTGCTAGCCCATTCTCACCTGTGCTTTTTCAGTCATCCCTTGCTTCGGTAGTCTCTCCGCCGGTAATTCCCTGATATCTGAAAGTTCCATCATTTGCATACATTTCCCAACTCCCTTCACTTTACCCTATGAGATTGTCATGCTTCCTGTTTCATGGAGGAATGGGACACTAGACAAGATCTCTGAATGCACAATGGCTAACAAATCTGTAATGCTGATTTCACCCTTTTTTCCTTTTCTTCTGTCTGAGTGGGAGAGGTCTTTGCCTCACAAGTGAACCCCATCCCTCGGCGGTGCCTCCCACCTTCCCCCTTTCTCAGTCACAGTGCTTGGCTTCCCTTCAATAAAGTTTTCCTTTCTGCAGTCCCTTGGGGCTTAAGTCTTAAATTTTTTCTAAAAATTTTTTTTATTTTATTTTAAAGATAGTAAAATCCAACAAAACAACAGAACAGAACAAAGCCAATCAAAACAAAGCAGAGTTGGTACAGAACATCAAAGCAGGATACTCGGGAAACAATAGCTACTATAGTATATCTTGTTATCTTCACAGTAGTTGTCCATTCCGTCAGGTATAGCAAAATCAAACCAAAAACAAAACAATAAAACCAATCAAAACAATACTGAATAAAGCAAAACATTGAGAATACAGCAAAACAGAGCAATATTGGACTTCAAAAACAAGATAGAAGGAAATCTCCCATATTTGCTACATTGTATATTGTCATCCTCCCAAGAGATGCTCAGACTGCTGGCCCCAGGCCTGCAAAATCAGCCAAACAATACAAGCATTTAGTTGCTTTATGTACCTTAGTTACTATCAATTTACCCTGTCCTCTGAACCAGTGGGTTGCTTATGAGGCAGTGGGGATGGGGTGTGATTCTCAACCCAAGGCTTCCGGGAGGCGATGACTTTTCTCTTCCTGGAACCCACTGCACTGCTTACCAGGAAGGCTGGCTCGTTGTCTTTTGTTGGATCCTCTCAGACCCAGCATGGTGGGTTCTCCTAAAAAATTTTTCTTGAAAGATCCCAAGTTTTCTCCTTCATGGCAAACTTCTGGAATAAGTGTCTGTATACTGACTCCAATTACGTCTCCTCCCCCTGCCGAGTCCTGGGTTCTGCCTCCAGTGCACAGAAGCAGCCCCTTGTGGTGAAAGCTAACAGGTCCTTCTCAATGTACCTACTTGGTGGTTTCTTATTATCAAGGCCCCTTCACTTGTCAGACCCCAGAAGCCTGAGGTAATGAGGATTTCATTACTGTCACGCAGAACGTGCTGTCTGTCCCTCTCCTAAATTGGCTCCTTGCCACTTTTCTCCAGAGCCCCACCTGCTATAAAAGGTGCATTCCCTGCGTGCATAGCATATATCCAGGCCCAGGAGACTTGGGGCACTCGGAACCAGCCCCTGTGCTGCTGTTCATGTCACTCACTGCGCTATGAGGAATAAAACTCTTATCTCTCACCAGGTTTGTGTCTTCCATCGGGACCCATGAAACAGAAAGAGGCTAATGTGTTTGCTTCTAAGGAGGGAGAAAACAAGTTTTGGACCTGACAGTGTTGTTAGCCCCATATTAAATGCTGAGAAAGAGTCTGCCCCAAATCACAAAGTAGGAAGTGGCAGGACAGTATCCAAACCCAGGCATTGTGACTGCTTTGTCTGTGCCCTTGACCTCAGCAATTGTTTTCCTGGTACTGCTCTGAGTAGATATCCCTTTGGGAATCCCAGAGCTGATCCTGCTCTTCTACAGTATTTTCTGCCACCTCTCCTCAAATCTTGCTATTCTTAGGTGTAGTTGTAGGTCTTTTTCCCTAAACTCCCACAGTGTCACTAATTTTTGACATCAACTTGTACCCCTAAAGTGGTGAAGTAGAAACAACAGGAATTTATTTCTCCCAGTTCTAGAACCTAGGTAGTCTAAGATCAAGGCACCCTCAGACTGGTCTGGGGGCCCCGTTTCTCTCACAGTACCTGCTTTGTAATCCTCATGTGGTCGAAGAGGCCAGATGGCTCTCTGGAACCTCTTCCAAGGGCTCTAATCCCATTCCTCAGGGCCCCCCTCATATCCTAGTTACCTCCCCCAAACCCTAATTCATACCAGGGTGAGGATTTCAACATATGACTTTGGGGAAGGGGCAAACATTCACACTACAGCAGTTCCATAGGTCAGTAAATTGGCAACACTTGGTAATAATCATGTTTAAAGGAAAAAAATACTGTCTCTAGCCAGAGGGGATTTTGCTCTACCTTTTGGGCCGGTGGCTTCTCCTGTTGCATTGCTCCTTTCCCCAGGGCTACGTGCTTGTTTAACCACAATCCCCTTTCGCTGCTCCCCTCCACGTTCCTTCCTGTCCCAGTGCACAGGCCCTGGCTGCTTCCTGCTCTGACAGCATGGCTCATTCCCACCCATGCCTTCCACCTGGAAGCCCTGCCCCAGCTCTTGTGCCTGTGGCTTTGAGTTAAATGCTTCTCCCCAGGAAGACCCCTGAGCACACGGCTTCAAAGCCCTTCCCTATCAGTTTCCTGGGCACCCAACTTGACTCCCTTCACAACACTTGTCTTTGCTTTGCCTCTTGGTCTCTTGTTCCATCAGATTCTAACGGTGGGGAAGGGGCTACACAATCTCATTCTATCAAATGGCAAATGCCCTCTACTTCCTGCGGCTCCTCGAAGCCAGTCCTCCATGATTCACCTGAATTCTAGGAGCAATATGACTGTATTGTCCCTCTCCTTGAAAGGCCATTTTCCACACTTCTCAGTGTGGCACTCAAGGCTCAGGTCACCTTGCCCATTCGGTGTCTGCATTCTTTGCCAGGCCCTCAGGCCTGTTGCGCCCCCTCACTGCTATCCTGTGCACCTCTCCCCCTCTAAATAGAATTAGCCTCTACCTGCAAGGCCCACTTCAGGCGTCCTTCTCTGGACTCTGGCTGCTGCCCCACCATACCTCAGACCAGGGTCCATGCCGGCGAGACCTTCCAAGGAGCCTGCACTGTCCCTTGTTTCACCTCCTGGGCCTTCTTTGCTCATCAACCCTGTATTCCCAAGCCAGGGCCTGGCTGCTCTGACCTCTTAGCAGGGGTGAGTAGAAGCTGGCCTCCATGGTAGACACCCCTCCTAACATAACCTGTCTTTATTAGCACATGCTGTGCTCTTTATCCATTTCATTCGATTGGTTTCAACCCTTTCCACTCACATGATTCTTCCCGTTTTGATGGGCCGTAACAGTGATATTTTTCTTTGGTTCAAGCTCTGCCCAGGCCTGCAGCATCCATCTGGTCATCACATGAATATTGATTGACCATATGCAACCATATCGTTAGTGCCATTTGGAAACATCCTGGAGAAACTATTCTCTGTTAGATAATTCTGTACATGTCTTTTCCCCCACCAGACCGCGAACTTCTGGAGGGCCAAGAACCAGATTAATCATGTCCAGCTTCCTAACACTTCTTGGGGGCACCTTCCAGAGCACCCATCATATACACCATGCTGAAGAAACCCCCAAGGACACAGGCTCAAACAGCCGGGGATAAGACAGGGGGCAGAGCACGCTTCTCAGGTGGAGCACACATCATCCCCGGGTTCTATTCAGAACAATTTTAAATTCTATTTAGACACATTGGGACCAGGGTCCAAAGAGTGGCTCCTGGCCTCAGGCTTCCATTTCTGTGTTCTCCATGCTTCCAAGCTGCTCTGATGCTTGTGAGCGCTGTGTTTGGAGTTTGAAAGAGGGGACCAGCTCCAGGGAGCACCAGCCAGGCTTTTGTTTTCTGTCTGCCGTGGCAAGCTGTGTAGTCCTCGTCAAGTCTGCCAGTCTGCCCACAGCTTGCCCATCTGCAGGGGGGTCAGGAGAGATTACATGTTCTGTGGTGGTCCCCCCAATACCAAGGTGCGGATTCAGTGCTATTGAGAACAACTCGTCTGTCCAGGTGAAAATCAGCCCTAGCTAAACGAATGCTCAGATGTTCATTCCCTCCCCTCTGGAGCAAAGTTTTGTCTGCTTTCTAGCACACACACACACACACACACACACACACACAGCCTGTGCACCTATCAAGCCCTGTGGGAAGCTGCACTGGGACAATTGTGCCAACACTTTGACCAAGTGGTGACAAAAACTAGTGCCACCCTGTAGCTTGTTGATAAAATGATGCCTCAATTTTGGAAACTACGAGTCTGAGCTCTCAGCCGTACTTTGGATGTTTGCAGTCAGAGGTGCAAATCAGAATTCCATTTGCACACCCAGGCTTTGTACCCAGCGGAGGCTGTGACTCGGGGTCGGGGACGGGGCTGGGGCTGGATGAGGCCTGGGGAATGCGGAGGCTGTGAAGAAGCCAGAATGGTGCTCGTGCGCCCTCTAGTGGAAGCCAGCACGCGCAATGGTGTTGAGCCGGAATAGAAAAGCTCTTTGTGGCCAGGCGGGGATTGACGCCTCCCTGCAGGTTCATCCCCATCACAAAGGGGCCACCTGGTGATGCTGGTGATGGCTGCAGTATGGAGGGATATGGGTGCTCTCTGCACTTTCCAAGGCGTTTTACTATAAAAATAAAAGTCTTGGGTTTTGGGGGGTTTTCTTTTTGGCGGGGTTCATGCAAGGAGGAGCAGCCTGGCTGTAGGAGGGCCCATGGAAATCTCGGGGGTCAGGGGTCATGGTTCTGTGCCTGTCAGCCAGAGCACCCTTTCTGATCGCCTTTGTCCTTGGGTTATCTCTGCTCCATCTCCCGGCAGCCTTCTGTTATCTGAGGGCAAAACTCAACCCCTTAGCCAGGCATAGAAGGGGACTTCAGGTTTTGGCCTCACACCGTCTTTCCAGGTTTAGAATTCATATCCTGAGCTCAGTATGAAAGGCCAAAGGGACCACCAGCACTGACTGCAAGCCGAGGCCTCCTGGGCAGGAGGTTCAAAAGAACAGATACGTGTGCGCCCCCTGCCGGCCACTAATTCCTCCCCTTTTCTCTTGCACAGCGCTTCTGACTCTGCTTTCCCTTCGCTCTGTGACTGTTTTCCTCCAGCTGTCTTCCTCGGAGCCCTCTGCAGCATGGCTGCGTCTTTGCCATACTCAGCTCTGTGCTGCGTTATTATAGGCCGCTTGAGGCCCGGTCTGTGCTCTGTGCAGCTCTATCTCCAGTACCAGCCCCGAGCCCTGGTGCTAACAGGAATCACTCAGTGTCCGAGAGGCCTGCTGTGGGCACCAGGACTAAGAGTCCTCTATGGGGCCAACGGAGGGGGACTGCAGGAGAAAGCAGGTCCATCCCCTTCGAGAGGGCTCTCTCCTGCTTTGAGAAGAGAGCGTCTTGTGGTATAGAACAGCCTGGCTGCCTATATTTGAAATCCAGTTCCTGTGCTGCTGGAGGTATGACTTTGTACAAGTTGCTAAGCATAACTTGATATTTTCATCTGGAGAAGGGTGATATTAATAGTCCCTACTTTGTCTTTATAGGGTTGATGTAAGTTAAAAAGTTAATAGAAGCCAGGTGTGATAGCGCAGGCCTGTAATCCCAGCACTGGGGAGGCCTCAGCTGGGCATTGAGTTCAAGACCAGACAGTGTGACCCTGTCTCAAAAAAAAGTTAATATATGTAAAGGATTTGGACCATAATCCTGAAAGACCCAGTCCTGAATACAATAATCAGAAATATTGAAATCTTGACATATCAAAATTTGTCAAATTTAAAACCTAAAAGATAAAAAAATCCCCAAAATATGATTCTGAAAAAAGTAATCTTAGAATTGTCTTAAAGACACTTAAAACGTTTTTTTTGGTGGGGGAGGATCAAACGCACAACCTCACACTTGCCAGGCAGGTGCTGTACCGCTGAGCTATATCCTCAGCCCCTTAGAACATTCTTAAATGCAGATTTGAGAAACAAAAACACAGCAGAGCACTTCACAGACTGTGTTACACAATTAAATAAGCAGTCATAATTTGCATATTTTTGCAAGTCACATAGGTATAACAGGAGCAGATAAACCATATCTTTAATAAAAGAGATCCAAAACCAAAATGTAGAAATGCGTAGAAATGCACATCACTATGGCTGGTCTCCTTGTGCAGCCAGTTTGTAGGTGTGGTCATCTGAAAATACGTGGCCACCAACCTAAGTGATGTGAGGAGATGAATCAGATAACCCAGTGGGTCATCACCCTTTCTATAGTCACCCAGGGAATTGAGGTCTTAAGAAACTTTGTCTTTCACAAATATAGACACACAAGAAAAACAGGTCTTCCTTTGTGGGGGGAATGTTGAATGTTTTTAGGTACAGGTGTGTACAATATTACAAAGCCATCTGATAATGTACCTTCACAGAATCAAACTTGCAAAATGAGTGCATGCATTGGTGGAGAGTGATTGTGTGTGCTGTGATCCTCTGAGCACTCCTGGAGGCTAAGGCAGGAGCCTGAGTTCCAGCCCAGCCTGGGCAACTTATAATTCTATCACTCAGCAAGACCTTGTCCCCCAAAATAAAAAAGAGCCAGTGCTGTAACTCAGTGTGAAGGCTCTGTTACCACACACACACACACACACACACACGTAATTACAACTCTCTAGAAGTTTTTAAATAATTTATATTTTGCCCAATTTTGTACTTTAGTGAAAATGATTAAAACATGAAATACATAGCATAGTAAGTTGTGAAACAAAGCCTGTAATTTAAAACAGTGGGAGGAAGCCGGCCATGATGGTGCACACCTTTAATCCCAGCACTAGGGAGTCTGAGGCAGAAGGATCATTATGAGTTCGAGATCAGCCTGGGCTACAAAATGAGTTCAAGGCCAACCTGAACTGCATAGTAAGACCCTATCTCAAAAATATAGACTCTGAGATTTGGCTTAGTGGCCTAAGTGCCTGCCTGGCAGGTGTGAGGTTGTGAGTTCAATCCCTGGTACCAAAAAATAAATTAATTATTTAAATAGTGGGAGGGGCTGGGCATGGTAACACAGGTCTATAATTTCACCACTCAGGGAGGCTGAAGCAAGAGGATTCCAAGTTCCAGCTCAACCTGGGTTACATATACATAGTGGGTTCAAGGCCAGCCTGGACTACATAGCAAGACCCTATCTCAAAAAACCAAAAGGAAAAAAAAAAGTGTGTTACAGACATAAATTATGGATGGTTGCATGGAAGTAGGAGGTGGCCAACTTTCACAACCATTAACTAGTTTTGAAGTCTTGCTGATCCATAGCTACCTTTTCCTTTTAGGACTTGGCTCTCCTCTGAGAGAGTGTCCCTGTTCATTTGCTCCAAGAGGCTGTTCTGAATTTCTTCTACGGTTTGCTATGTGCTGGCATGCGCGTTCCCAGCTAAGGGTCCCACCTGCAGCTCCATCTTCTCTGCTGCATCCCCTGGCACTCACGAGCAGACCCCAGACAACACTGACAACCTGGCGGTAACACTGCTTCTAAATTCTTCTCATCCTGCACATGCTTTTTTTCAAACCAGTGTACGTATTTTCCAGTAACTCAGTAATTTCACAGGCTTCTTCAGGCAAATGTAAGTTTAATTCATTAAAAGCCTCTGGAATTTCTCATGCTGGAAGGAATGCCAGTGCACATAAGTGAAGAACTTTTAAATTGAAGTTTCCATCTCTGCTGTATCACATGGCAAATCCACTTATCAACTTTCCCCCACAAATGTGGAAAATACAAGTTTATTGGTTACACCTTGAAATTCACCTTTGAAAACCTCGATCATACCTAATTCCGAACCTGTCATGATTTGGAAATTCAGGGGAAATCCCTTTTCTTCTGGAAAGTCCATTAAATCTTCAAATAAGCATTTATGAAGTGCTTTTTTCCAATCATTAATATAAAAATGAGTGGAGAGGTTTCAGAATTTGTGGATACAACAGGGACATGAATTGCATATTAAAAAAAAGAAAAAAGAAAAAACACATTAGGGACAGTTTTGAATGTGCCACCCACTATACAAAGTAAGGTATTGGCCAGTGTTTCTATGTTAGATCTAGAAGTAAATAGGGGAAGCCTGTCTTCTTTGAGTGGCAAGTCCCTAACCAAGGGCCAGGGATACAGCTCAGTAGCACAGCGCCTGCCTGGCAAGTGTGAGGCCCTGAGTTCAATTCCTGGTACCAAAAAAAAAAAGTCTCTGAACAAGAACTGTTCAACATTTCATGTGTTCTGTACTCTAGAGGAAGCCCGGCCTCTACTGCCCTTGGTTCAGAAGGTTGTGGAGCTTGAATTCTTTCCATCCTCTTGAAGAAGGTCAAGTTTTGAAGGCAAGCATCTTGCTCTGTGTGAAGAAACAGATGTACTCAAATGAGTAGCTTGGAACTGTCCTGCACACACCCAAATAGTGTGCTAATCCTTTCCT
Organism: Dasyprocta punctata; assembly: GCA_004363535.1. NCBI lineage: Eukaryota > Metazoa > Chordata > Mammalia > Rodentia > Dasyproctidae > Dasyprocta > Dasyprocta punctata. Next base: position 53,484 of record RJWM01012000.1, read on the forward strand.
CAAATTTCAGTTTCCTACCCTCCCCCCAGCCTTTTGTTAAAGTGGGCCTTACAGTTTTCAGGATTTCAACATTTGGTGTTTTAAATCATTCAGGACTGTGATTCTGAGATTTTATTTATATTTATTTTTGGTACCGGGGATTGAACTCGGGACCTCGTGCTTGCCAGGCAGGTGCTTAGTCTGCTGAGCTAAATCCTCAGCCAATTCTGGGATTTTAGATTGTAGGGATTTAGTTTTAAACATTCCAGATTGTGCTTTTAAATTGGGTGTGACGCCTCACACTTGTAATCTTGGTACTCTGGGAAGTTGAGGCAGGACGCAAATTCCAGCTCTGCCTCAATAATTCAGTGACTTAGCCAGTTCTTGTCTCAAAATAAAAATAAATAAATAAATAGGCTGGAGATAAGCTTAGTATAAAGGGCCCAGGTTCAGTTTCCAATATCAAAAGAAAAAAAAAAAAACACTGAATGAAGATTATGATCAACACTAATATGTGAAATGCTTAGCACCACATCGTGCATGGTTTTTGCCTCATAAATGGTTTTATCCTTTTTTTTTCACAAGCCATAGAAAAACTACTCATTTTCCTTCGATTGACAGCTCATTCTGTAATGAGGAGGAGGCTTCATAGTTATTCAAGCAGTTTAAGAAACTAAATTTAGACCAAAAGGCTAAAAATGGGTCTTCTTAATATTATTTATTTAATGTTTGATATCAATACATTATCTAGTCTTTCCATTTGATAAATAGCAATTCTCATAACAGAAAACTTGAGTGATACAGAAAGGGAGAAAAAGAAGGAAAAAAAAAGTCATCCAGCCTGGTGTGGTGGAGCATGCCCATAATCTCAGCACTCGGGAGGCTGAGGCAGGAGGATCGTCGTGGGTTCGAGACCAGCCTGGGTTACAAAGTGAGCTTAAAGCCAGCCTGAACTGCATAGTGAAAACTTGTCTCAAAAAGACAAAAAAAGAGCCGGGCGTGGTGGTGCACACCTTTAATCCCAGCACTCGGGAGGCTGAGGTAGGAGGAGCACTCTGAGTTCGAGGCTGGCTTGGCCTAAAATGTGAGCACAAGGCCAGCCCGAGCTACATAGTGCAACCCTATCTCAAAAAACTAGCACTGGGAGTTTGTCTCAGTGGCTTAAGTGCCTGCCTGGCAGGCATGAGGTTGTGAGTTTGATCCCTGGTGCTGCAAAAAAAAAAAAAGAAGAAGAAGAAAGAAAGAAAAAAGAAAACTCATACAATTACATCAAAGTGAAGAGTCCTGTGTTGTGACCCCTGTATTTCCCTGGTGGTTTGGTTTCCTTCCCACAAGCACAATAGATGGTTTCCCTGGCTAAGGTAAACATGCAACATACACAGGGTTTTTTTGCTTGTTCGTTTGTTTTTGTTTATTTGGTTTTTTTTTTTTTTTTTTTTTTTTTTTTTTTTTTTTTTTTTTTTTTTTTTTTTTTTTTTTTTTTTTTTTTTTTTTTTTTTTTTTTTTTTTTTTAATGCTGGGGATTGACTCCAGGATGTTGGAGACAGCTACGAAGCAGCTCTGAGCAGGATTTAAAATTTACTAATTGGCATTCTATTTATTTGTGAGCCTGTCCTAGACCTAGGCCCCTTGCCTGGCAATGGGAACTGATTCATAGTTAGTGAACCTCTATGAATCACTGGTCCTAACCGAGGCCTGTAGTGGCCAATGAGGTCAGAGATACCTCAAAGGGCAAGGTAAAGAAGGTCGCAGCTGAGGACATATTGGCTCCATAATTAATTATGTTAATAGAGACTGCCCTGCGGGCATCTTACTCTTCGGGGCATCACAGTCCCATCACAAAGGCCATCTTGGAGATAAAATAGTTCTCCTTTTCTGGCATTCCTTCCTACTTGGAGATGTCCTTGAAGTGACTCCCAAGTCCTGCTCAGTTCCGGCACCACCCTCAGCACCTCCTTCAGTATCCCCTCTGTCTATTTGAAAATATATACGGGTGATCCAGAGAAGCTCTTTGTCTTAGACTTCATGATAGCTACAGAGTCAAGAACTCTGCAGGGGCTTTGATCCTCCTGGAGCCCTAAAATCATACCACTTGTCTCATTTATTTAAGCCCTTGCCATACACTCGTTCGGAAGATTGGGGATCTAAGCCGGATCCCCGATACCAGGACCTCATTCCATTCCCAACCCTGCTTTTTCTCACGTAACTTGGTGAATTTAATCAGGGACTGTGCCTTGAGAACATTATTTTTGATAGCTACGTAGTGTTTCACTATGAGTGAATATTTTGTATCTAACCAGTTCTGTAGTGGTGGAACACTTTAATGGCGTCTGATGTGTTGTGACTCATGCTACAGGTGACAAACTTTCACTGGGTGACAAACTTCCCACATCACTGACTCTCATCGCAGGATGCTGGGAATATAGGTTGGACCTCAGGCTGGCCAACAGACTCCACATAACGCCCCGACTGGGGAGTAAGGAGACAGCAAGGGGATGAAAGGCAGTGGAGGAGCAAGAGAGGCTAGTTTATTTAAAATTTTTTTCATTTTAATTATAAATGTACTGGATAGTCATATACAGTTTGGAAGATACATGAGACCCATATGCATCTCAGCTTCAGTTTTGTTTTGTTTTGTTTTGTTTTGTTTTTTTGTTTTGTTTTGTTTTGAGACAGAGCCCCACTACGCAGTCCAGGCCGGCCTTGAACTCACTTCCATCCCCCTTCCTCAGCCTCCCGGGTGCTGGGATTACGGGTGTGTGCCACCATGCCTGGCTCAGCTGCAGTTTTAATTAACATGAATATTTAGTTTTGCTTGGTCCTCAAAGCCATCAATACAACACAGAAAATCTGGTCTCTTGTGAATTTCTCTTCCATCCCCCAGGTACTTCTGGAGTCCCCGCGGGTTACTGGGAAGCCCTGTGGGTCTCCTTTCTACCCTCATTGCTGCTGATTTCATCATCACCTACACCAAGTTTCCCTACGCTGAGGTTTCTCAGCTGAAGATGTGTTTTCCTGGGCTAAACCAAGGTTCCTCGGTGTTATGGTTTATACACTGTGTTAACTTGAGAAGTCTAGAAGCTTAATTAACTCAGCAGCTCTACATCCTGGGGTGTAGAGTACAAGCAGTTACCTGGTCATTGTGTCAATTTGAGAAGGTCAGAAGTTTAACTGAGAGACTCAGCAGGGAGCCAGGGTTCCTGCTTTGTAAACATCCTCATCCTGTGCAAAGGGAGGCAAAGAGATTTGTGAATGCTACACCCACGGGGGTTAGGGGGGTCCTGTGTACAATATAATGGAGAAAAAGCGGCTTGCTCCTGCGCCTTTTCACTCTGGCTGCTTTTGCTCGGCTGCTGCCTTGAAGTGCTGCCCCAGTGCCATGCCACCCTGCCGTGGAGCCAGCTGATGATGGACTGAAACCTCCCAAAACTGTAAGATAAGTAAACCTTTCCTTCCTTCATGTTGGGTGTCAGGTGCTTTGTCTCAGCAACAAGTAAAAAGTAACCAAGACACACGGAGACAGCTGCACCCACCAGGGCAAAAGCAAGGAGCTATTTGCTTCCTTCCGCAGCACAGAAGCTCCCCGAAGACCCCAGCTGACACAGGGCTGGACGAAGTCGTTCTGCACGTCACAGCCCCACTGTGTCCGTCTCGTTTGCTGCTGGGCCTCGCTGGGAGACGGGCACAAAGGTGTGCTTTGTTAACATCTGTGCACTGAAAAACTGAATGAGTGAACAAACGGCCCATCTGGCCTGAAATGCAGAAACTATGTGACAGCTGGCGAAGGCACAAGCCCAGGAGCACGCATCCCAGGTGGCACGGTTAGGAGGGACCAGCTTCCCTCTTGTCTGGGTATTCCCCCTCCCCCAGACCAGCAGGCCCAGGGCCAGCAAGTGGATCGGTGCGTCTACCCAGGGGACCCAGAGCACCCGGCCTCTCCTCTGGCTCTTCTGGGAACTGTTTTCTTCTCTGGGCCTAAGCTCTGTTGGGACAGAGAATGTCTCTCCCGCAGTGTCCGCCAACTGCACAACAGAGTTACCCGGGGAGCTTTCTGTTTGTTTGGGTTTGTTTTTTGAAGCAGGACCTCACTGTGTAGCCCAGGCTGATCTTGAACTCAAGGTCTCTTGCCTCGGCTTCCCAACTGCTGGGCCTATGGGCATAGGAGAGCTTCACAAAGCACAGAGGTGCCGGGCGTGGTGGCGCACGCCTTTAATCCCAGCACTCGGGAGGCTGAGGTAGGCGGAGCGTTGTGAGTTCGAGGCCGGCTTGGGCTACAACGCGAGTGCAAGGCCGGCCTGAGCTACATAGTGCAACCCTGCCTCAAAAAACCAGGGCCGGGAGTTTGGCTCAGTGCCTTAAGCGCCTGCCCTGGCAGGCGCGAGGTTGTGAATTCAATCC
>RJWM01012001.1:0-57838 GCA_004363535.1 Dasyprocta punctata
CCTCATATAATTTTGATGGGGCTGAGTTATTGGTTTGTTATTGGTTTGTTGATTGACAATGTGAGCGCTGTGCCCGCCCAGGGGTGGAGCTGACATACAGCATAAGGGAAGGTGGGTCTTCCCCTTCCGCTCTTCTTCCACCTCTCCCTCTCTCTCTCTCGCCAGCACGGCTTGCAGCTTGCAGTTTGCAGCCGCCATGAACAGCAGGCCCGCCATGCCATGCTATCTTGGAGCCAACTTAAGTATGGACTGAAACTCCTGAGAAACTGTAAGAATAAACCTTTCCTTCCCTAATTTTGGGTGTCAGGTATTTTGTCTCGGCAATGAGCGAAAAGTAACCAAGACAGTATATATAATGTTCACATTCATTATAGGAAATTTCTACCTGTACCTGATATGTCTTTATTTCTCTTTTCTCCCCCCATTTCCATCCCTTCCCTTCAAACCTTCTTCCACTCCTTATTTGCAAAGCTTTGTTTCCATTTTATCCTCCTTTTCTATTTCTTTTCCCTTTCTTCCTGTTCCTCTCCCTACTCCTTAGTTTCCTTTTCCTTTTGGATAATTTCTTCCTATTTTGCAATACATTTTGTACAATTTGGTTCTTATTTACACTTTCAGTTTCTCACGCCAAAGAGATAACATAATATTTACAAATGTATGTCCCATATATTTCACTTATGATTATGGTCTTACGGTCAATCCACTTAGTTATAAATGTCTGTATTTAATCCTTTATAGCTGAGTAACACTCCATTATATTAAAAAACCACATCTTTTCATCAGTTCATCAGTTGATAGGCATTTGGGTTGTTTCCAAGATTTAGCTATTACTAACTGTGCTACTATAAACATGGGTTTCCTGTATTGCTATGGTATGATGATGTTAATTTTTCTGGGAAGATACCCTGCAGGGGAATAGCTGGGCTGAATGGGACCTCTAATCCTAGTTTATTGAGGAATCTCCACACAGATTTCCACAGGGGTTGCACCAGTCTACACTCCCATCAAAAATGGAGAAGAGTTCCTTTTTCTCACAGCCCCACCAGCATTTGTGATTGGTTGTTTTCTTGAAAATAGCTATTCTTTGTCAAATAAGATGGAATCTCAGCATTGTTTTAAAATTGAAAGGAAAGCAATGCTCCCAAACTCATTCCTGGAAGCAAGTGTTACCCTGAAACTAAAACTAGAGAAGGACTCAACCAAAAAAGAGAACTACAGGCAATTTCCCAATTGAACATACATGAAAAAATCTTCAATAAGATACTGTCAAACAAAATACACCAAATTATCAAGATTATATGCCATGATCAAGTAGGATTCATTGCAGGGATGTAGGGATGGTTCAACACATGCAAATCAATAAATGTAATATACCACATCAATAGAGCCAAGAACAAAAAACCATAAGGTCATCTCAATAGACGCAGACAAAGCATTTCACAAACTCCAATACCCATTTGTGATTAAATAAATAAATAAACCTCTACAGAAAATGGAAATAGACAGGGATTTAGCTCAAGCAGCATAAGCACCTGGCAAGTGCAAGGTCATGAGTTTGATTCCCAGTATCAAAAAAAAAAAGGAAGAAAAAAAGAAATAGATGATCTTTATCTCAGTCTGCTAAAAGACATCTATGACAAACCAACAACCAACATGATACTAAAAAATCAAAAGCTGAAAGCTTTCACTCTAAACTCAGGAATAAGACAAAGGTGTCTACTAACATGCCTATTCAATGCAGTTATGGAAATATTAGCCAGAGCAATTAGACAAAAGGAAGACAGGAAAGGGAGAAGTTAAGTTACAATTATTCACAGGTGACTCGATACTCTACATGGAAGATCCCAAAAACTTCACTAAAAGACTTCCAAATTTATTAACCAGATTCAGAAACATAGCTGAATACAAAGCCAACACTCAAAAATCAATAGCATTCCTGTACACAAACAACAAACTCACTGAGAGAAAAATTAGGGAAACCACACCCTTCACCATAGCTTCCAAAAAAATTAAACAGTTAGGAATCAACCTAACAAAGGAAGTAAAAGATCTCTACATTGAAAACTAAAGTACTCTGGAAAAGGAGATCAAAGATGATATCAGAAAGTGGAAAAATATCTCTAGCTCTTAGGTAGTATGAACTAACACAGTGAAAATAGCCATAGGTCCAAAACATTCATAAAATTCTTTCAGAACCAGAAGAGACATAGAATAGCAAAAGCAATTCTGGGCAAGAAAGGCAAGATAGAGGGCACCACAATCCCTGACTTGAAATTATACCAAGTGAGGAATTTTCTAGCAAAAAATAAAGTACAGTAAAATGAATGAGTGCTGGACTAGAATGCTGGAGAGTTGGGGCCAGGCCCGGGACAAGCCCTGAACCTCTCATTTCACTTTACAAAAGGCATTTTACCTATCTCTTTCCAATTTCCTCATTTCTAAAACAAAATAAAAAGCCATATAAATGGTCAGATATTTTCCAGGATCCTGTTTACTGAAGCAAACTTCAGCCACTATTTCTTTTGGGAAAGCTTGCCATGAGCAGACAAGAAAACAATCTAGTCAGCCTCCTGAGATTTTCAGCAACTTCTCTGAGGGCCACTTTACAGGATAGGCTGCAATTTACATACATGACCATCATTTACCATTGAGTCAGTAAGTAGTTTCAATATTATCACTACATTTCCAAAAATCAACACTTCTTGTTTTCTCCCATATTCATACCTTCTGTACCAACAGTTATGGAAGGATAACTGAGGGAAAAAGGGGTTAACAGAAATGAAATAAGTCACTCAAAATCTTTGCAAAGTCATAGTTCCTATATCGTATTTCCTAAGAATAGTGTCTCATATCATCAGGCAATGCTAATGGTTCTTCAAATGGCCAGCATGTGCTGATTATGTCCTATGTGGTATAGTGACATATGATAACAACAAACAAAACATTATATTTTCAGATTACACCAAATTTTTTACTTGTGAATTTTTCATGTCATATTCCATTAAGATCTATGGATTCCTAAGGACAATTTTATATCCATTGCTCTTTTCAGTAATAAAACCCTCCATCTAATAACCCCATTTTGTCCAAAATTCACAATGTAAATGCAATTGCTTTGAACACGGCTTGTGGATTTTTGTTCTGGCTATCCCACTTGCAACAAGTGTGATACTGTGTCCTGGGACAAAGCCTTGAATAAGATGCTTCTGGACTTCACATGCTCCCAAGAGCTTCGCTTAGCTGAGGTTGAATGTACAGAGTTATGCTGCAGGGAGGTCAAGATTAAAAAAAAAAAACAGAGGAACCCATTACTGAGGAGCTGAAATATCCTAACAGTGACAGTTTCCATGATCTAAAAAGCAGAGTGCCAAAGGAACCTGTTTTTTCTTCCTTCATCCATTTGTTAAAATATTCATCAAGCCTGAGAAATGCAGAGAGGAACAGCATAGGGTAATATTAAATAGCTGCTTGCAATAAATCCAGAGGAATTTTGACTGAGAAAAGGGAAGAAATGTCCCTGGAACCCAAGAGCTAGAAAAAGATGACACAGAAAATTTCCACACCATACCACTGCGAATCCTGATTTCAAAGTCACTGAGAGGATGTCTGTGATCGTAACATAAGAGGTTACCCCAATCCCATGTAAAATGACTTTTTGAGCGAGACAAAGACATTGCTTGTCCCTTTGACTCTTGCCGGTGACTTTCCTATGGCAACTATTTGTTTAATCCACGTCCTTAGGAACGTGACAGTAAGCAGGCAGAACACTGTATCTCAAATGAGATTTTAGTACTAAGAAGACACCAAAAGTGAGAGAGCTTTGGAACACTGCTGTCTGGGAGGCTCCTGTGTGCTGATACTGACAAGGATAAAACCACAAAGTGCGTTCTCACAGGAATACTCTAACAGGAACAGAAAACAAGACGCAGTAGGAAGGAAGATTCTGTCTCAGGGTAGTAAAATCACACCAGGAAAAGGATCAGAAACTTGGCTTGGGACTGTTACCAACTCTGTGCTGCAGAAATAGGGGCAGCATTAATTCACAGACCAAGAGACTGGAGAGATAAGGTGTAACTAACTAGGCTGTCTGTAAACAAATACTTATTGCCTCTGTACTCAAGCCTATGCATCTGTAGAGAGGAGCAGATGGATTATGTAGAGATCCTACAGCATGAAAAGCAAACAGAGCAGTCAATAAAGAGAATGAAGTCGAAATTTTCAAAAGAATTACACTAAGGAAAAACTTACAAAATGGAAGCTGGATAGGATTATAAATGACTAAAATTTAAATGTAACAGAATTGACAGTGAATGCAATAAAAACATTTTACACTGCTGACAATACAACAGGATAAGAAACAGAGGACAAACTTCAAAACTCTCAGAATGTAGAGAGTGAGTAGTTATAAATGGAGAGATAATAAAATCAATTTAGATCTTAATGCTATTTCTGAAAATGTATAGCTGCAAAACATGTCTTATATTCCATTTTTTAAATAATCTTACTTTGATCTCTTTCCTATATTGCAAGTTTGTAGCTCCATAGATATGTCTCTTTTTTCCTCCCAGTGCTAATGAAATCTCAGCCTCTAATGTTAAAAACCACAGGTTCTGGCCAGGTGTGATAGCACATGGCTGTAATCCCAGCACTCGGTAGGCTGAGTCAGGAAGAGTTCCATGAGTTTGAGGCCAGCCTACGCTACACAGTAAGGTCAACACTTCTCTAAAATACATGCAAGAACCTGTCTCCAAAAACAAACAAACATGGTGCTGGGAGCAGGCCTCCAGTGGACTGGGAACAACTAGTTCCAAGCCTCTCCCTATGAGTCAGCACCATTCACAGACCAGGGTTAGAGAGAACAATGGCCGCAGCACCAAACAAGCCTAGTCTGGGAACTGGTGCTTTGGCGGGCCTAGGGCGGACTGGGAACAGCCAGACCCCAGCCCTTTCCCGCACGCATACTGGCAGACAAGAAGTACCATCCCCACCCCACCCCAAGTGACCAGCTTATCCAGAGAAACACAGGCTGTGATGATAGCTGTTGAGGTGAAATGAAACTGGATGCTTGTGGTGCTTTGGTATTTCACTAACATTGCAGGTCTAGGGCCAGTGGTCTGATCATAGGTTCAGAGGATATTGCTAAACAATGTGTCATCCGGGGGGGCTCTCCTTCTGAGGGTTGCAACCATTGTTGATTTACTATGGTCTTGTTTTGAGGGCCTATGTCATTTCCATTGATTTGTTGGGTTGGGTTTTATTCTTTTTTGTTTTGTTTGATTATGTTAAATCCCATGTCAGGAGAAGCTATTTCAAGGCTAGCAAGATTTATTATGGTAGCAACTTTGGATTTACTATTGGCTTGTTTTGAAGTCCTTTATCACATTCATTGTTTCGTTTTTATTGTTTCTAGTCTATTCTGTTCTGTTTGATTTATACTATGTCTGAAGTTATCTGCAGCTATTTGGAAGACATCAAGGGGCATTATGGTAACTACTGTTGATTTTATAATGTTTTGAAGTGCTGTATCTCTTACACTTGTTTGTTTTAATTGCTTTTATTCTGTTATATACTCTTTAAAATTTAAAAAAACCACAGGTTCTACTACTATTGAACAAGATATCTGCATGTTAAGAAGAAAATAATTCTCTTCTTTTGAAGCTACTGAAATGTTATTCCACATACAAAACATTCCTTTCAAAAAAACCTATGCAGCATCTAGAATTCAGAAATTGCTTTAACTCTAAAATGTCTGTTTTAGAATTGGTTGGATTATTTGCTGATGTGATGTGCTGTGGTGATAATAGTAACATCTCTGGTAGATCAAATGTAAAAGATATTGAACAAAATATAAAATAAACTGGTGGGATGCAGAAAAGTATGAAAAAAGTTTACAATGCAACAAATTCTCAGTATTTCGTTATGTACAATGAGTAACAGAAGACAATAAAAAGAAATTTAAACATAAAAGTCTGAAACCTAATTATTCTATGAGTAGGTAAGACATAATTAATGTGTGAAAATGATAGAAAAATCTTTCAGATAATCAAATATTTAAAATATTACATTAATATATACTTCATTATAGTCATGCACACACAAATCACATAATAAAATATTTAAAATATTACATTAATATATACTTCATTATAGTCATGCACACACAAATCACATTAATAAAATCAAATTACATGAGAAAACACAAAGACATCATGTTAAATACCACTTTATAAACTACTAAACACAAATAACTACTACTTTATGGTTAATAAAGAATGCATATAATTATTGAAAGATATTGAATGATACCTAAAATAAAATAATTCAGAAACAGTATTCTACCCCTGAAATTACATATTATAATAAGAAAAGAGGTGCTAACTCAGAATTTAGAAAAATTGCTTCGACTTTAATGATAAAAAATATTTCATAGTTTTAATTGCTAGTATTCCCTTTATGATATTAAAGAATTGAAATATTAGATTTTAGTGTATTTTAAAACAAGTATTTACATTTTATATTAGGGTTATAACTTTCAAACTACTAGAAAAAGAAAACTGAAAGAACATTTAACAAGCAAACTAATTTTTAGAATGATCACATAAAAAAGATCCAGTATTAGTCTTGACAATAACTGTAATGGCTCAAACTAATATTAGAACAGAAATATCTTCTTACTTTAAAAATTAAATTCGACTTCATTAAATTTCTAGAATACATAAATAAGGCATAAAAGTTAAAAATAACACCAAAAAGTAAAAAGCTGAATGAATAATTTTTATAAGAATAAAATAGTAACAATAGATTCCTTTATACTGTAGTAATAAAGAAATAGCAGTTATTACTACCTGAGCTATAATTAGTTGATACAAAAGATTCATGAACATGTGAGAATAAACCATGACATCTTGCTGTATAGAACAAAAACACAAATTTGAGAAGATGAAAAGGCAAGTCAGAGAAAGGGAGAAGGAGTCACAATTCATATATCTAACTAAAGTCTTGTATCTTATATACATAAATCTTGTAATTCAATTGTAAAAAAGTAAAATACACAATAAAAATGGACCAAAGAGATGGGCAAGAATTTCCCAGTTTACACAAAAAGACACTCAGCATTATTTGGCATTAAGAAAACTGAAACTGACATACACAGGGAACAACAAACTCTGTAAATACTGAGAATATGAACTGTTGATGAGGCTATAGAGCAAGTGGGAAGGTAAAATTATACAACTATTTTGGAAAACTTCCTGTATCCCAAGAAAACCAACATATACTGAAAACACAACCCAATCATCCCACTCCTAGACATCTACCCAAGAGATGTAAAAGCAGATGTCCTCACAAAGACATGACCATGAATGTACACAATAGCTTTATGTAGACTGTCTTTAAAAATAAGGAAAATATCATTTAATTGATAAATGTTTTAAATCACTGTTATAAACCACAGCAATGTAATAATACTAATAAAAAAGGAAAAAATAACACTGATAAAACCAAAAATGTGAATGACTCCTGAACATCAATGCACTCCATGAGAAAAGCTTGGCAAAAAGCAGCAGTGCATTCTATATGATTTCATTCCTATGACATTCTTACAATGAAAATTAATCTACAGTGACAGAAAACAGGTTAAATGACTGCCGGTGGGAGACAGGCGAAGTGAGAAGCAGGTTGTAAAGGGGCCCAGGGAAGCTTTGTGGGTGTTGACAATGTTCAGCATCCTGCGTGTGGCCGCGTTTCCACAGGTTTCCACGCCACCGATCACCTGAGAGGTGTACAGGTCAGCGAACTGGACACTTAGCATGGATCGCTGTCCCGTGTGCTTGTGCGTGTCAAACCTCAATAAAAGTAATTAAAATGTGGGAAAAAATTGACAAAAAAACATTGTTACAGGAATTATAAGCTTACATTCCACAGCAGCCAAATATATGCTCTAAATGAACAAAGAAGGATGAATTCAAGACTCTTTTTTCTTCAGCATAGTAACTTCTCAGCCTATTTTTAGTATTTTTGACTTTAATTGACAAAATAGTTGTTGCATCCAGTGGTAGGTCTCTGAAGGGGAAAGGGGTCACCCCAGTGACCCTTTACTTTTCTCTGGGTTATTTAACCTCACTCCAGTGAAGAATGTCCCCCCATCTGTCCCTACAGAATCTTATATATTTATGAGGTACAGTTGAAATCTCCACACACATATACAATATGTAATGATCAGATCAGAATAGTTAGCATATCCATCATCTCACACATTACTTTCATACATTGTCGTGTCTTTGTGTTGGGAATATGCAAAATCCTCCCTTGTAGTTTGTTTGAAGTATACAATTATTGTTGTCAACAATAGCTATTCACATGTGCCACAGAATGTTAGAAGCTGTTCCTCCTATCCAACTGTAGTTTTAAACCATCCTTGTTATCATTAATCATCTCCCCTCCTTCCCCTTTCCCTCAAACTCTTCCCAGTGGTAACCACTATTCCATTCTCTACTTCAACAAGATCACTTTACTAGCTTTTGTATAAAATAAGAATTATACATATTTGTCTTTCTGTGTCTTGTTTCACCTAACATAATATGCTCAGTTCCATCCATCTTGCTGAAAATAGAATTTTATTCTTTTTATGGCTCCATAATTTGTGTACAAGGAACACATTTTATTTAACCATTCATTCAATAATGAGCCCTAGGTTGATTCCGTTTCTTGGGTATTGTGAATAGTGAGGCAGTAAACATGAGAGCGTAGATGTCTCTTTGATAGAACTGATGTCATTTCCTTTGGGTGTATAGCAGTAGTGGGACTGCTGAATCATATGCCATTCTATTTCTAGTTTCAAGATGTAATTCCATGTTATTTTCCACAATGACTGTATTAATTCACACTTGCACTAACAATGTATCAGAGTTCCCACTGCTTTACCTCCTCAATAGCATTTTATTATTATTATTTCGTAATTTTTATTTAAAAAAATAAAACCAAGCCAAATAAAGCAGAATAAAGTCAATCAAAACAAAACAGTGTAAGTGACACAGGGCTCCAAAACACGATAATAGGAAATCAGTGATGGTTACCATAATGCCTCTTATTATCTTCAAAATAGCTGCCCATACCTTCAAGCATAGGAAAAATAAAACAAAGCAGAACAGAATAGAACCAATAAAAACCAAACAATGAACACAATAAAGGACTCCAAAATAAGATAATAGTAAATCCAAAATGGTTACCATAATATATCTTATTATCCTTGAAATAGTTGCCCATGCCATCAGATATAATAAAATCAAACAAGACGAAACAGAATAAAACCCAAACAAAATAATGAAAATGATATAGGACTTCAAAACAAGATAATAGGGAATTAACAATGGCTACCACCTTCAAAAGGAGATCCCCCATAGATGCTACACTGTGTATTGTTATCCTCTGAATAGATGATCAGACTACCAACTTTAGGCCTGCAAAGTCAGTGAAACACTAAACACTACACGCGTTAAATTGTATTTTACCTCAATAGTTATCATTTCAGCCTATGTTTCTCTGGATCAGCTGGTCACTTATGTAATAGGAGAAACACGCTGGCTCTTCTTTTTTGGAAGGACTGGCATCTGATTCTCCCCACAGCAGCCCATGCATGGCGCCAACTTGCAGGGAGGGCTTGGCTTTTTTTTTTTTTAAATATTTTATTAATAATAGAAGACAAGACAGAAGAGAATCCCCCATACTTGCCACATTGCCCGCTGTAAAGTAATGCTTGGGTTGCTGACCAGAGGCCTGGCCGAATCTACAAAAGTTGGTTGATGTTCCTTGGTTGCTATCAATTTAGCCAGACCTCTGAAACAGCAGGTTGCTGACGGGGGTGGGGGGGTGTGGGGGGGTGTTGTCCCTGATTTCAAGCCCGCGCGCTGGTGCTGCTCTGGCCGGGCGGGGGCCCCGCGATGAGCCCCGCTCATTCTCCTCCAAGGTCTTGGGTCAGGACCCCGGAAGGCAGTCCATGTTTAGTCCTGATCCGTGCCTGTGCCGCCTGGGTCGGGCGGGGGTCCCACGAGGAGCCCCTCTCCTTCTCCTCCAAGGTCCTGGGTCAGGACCCCGGAAGGCAGTCCATGTTTAGTCCTGATCCGTGCCTGTGCCGCCTGGGTCGGGCGGGGGTCCCACGAGGAGCCCCTCTCGTTCTCCTCCAAGGTCCTGGGTCAGGACCCCGGAAGGCAGTCCATGTTTAGTCTGATCAGGCTTAGCTTTTTGTTGGCTTCTTGCTCTCCTCCCCTGCAGGCTGTGAAAGATGCCCACTCATGGGAAAGTGCTGGCATCCGGTTCTCCCCACAGTGGCCCATGAATGGTGCCGACTTGCAGGACGAATTTTATTATTATTATTATTATTAAATATTATTGTCTTTCTGATGGGAGACATTCTAACTGGGGAAAGTTTATATCTCACTGTGGTTTTGATTTGCACTTGCCTGATGATTAGTGAGGTTTAGCATATTTCATGCGCTTTTCATACACTCTTATTTCTTATGAGAAATATCTGTTTAGGTCATTGGCCCATTTTTAAAATCAGAATGTTAGATTCCTTTGCTGTTGAATTTTATTTTAATTTTTTAGTTCCTTACACATTCTGGATATTAGAATGTCAGATTATCAGTTTGCCAATGGCCACTGTAAGAGGATTTACACATCTCAATTCCAATTAGACATTTCTGTGTGGCAATGATTTTAAAATCAAAAGTTTATACATACAAAATCAGATTATTAGATGGCTAGAGGGATGGACAAATAGAAAGCTGCACAATAAAGTGAAATAAAATACTACTGGTAAGATCTAGGGGCTGGACTTAAAAGTGTTAACACTGTAAAATATTTTACATTTTTCTGTATATTTGAAAATATGCATATAAAGTTTTAAAAAGCCCACTTATGTAACTAAAAGCACTAATCTTGATGACTTTTTTCCCTTTTTTGCACTATAGTCTTCATTTTTATACTATTTACTCATGGACATGACTAGATACACAAAGATCAAAAACAAAACAAAAGAGAAAAGAAAGTGAAAACAACGAATATTCTAATTTTTCAAAGGAATTTGGAAATCCAGATGTTATATAAAATATCCTAACTTTTAAATTCTGGTGACTCATTTCATTTTGTTTTATTAATTTAAATTTGTATTTTAACTGAAACATAAAAATTTTAAAAATAATACTGCCTGACTAATTACATGAGCAAACAATAGACATTTGTGTCTGGCTGATTATCTATAACTTGAGCTTTATTATTTTGTGCTTAGTCCTTCAGGTCTTAAGTGAACAATATACAAATAAAAATAGAATATTTGAAAAGCATAATTAAGTTTCATTCAACTTATATATGATGATATTTGTATTCTTACAGAGAATAAACATTTTAAACATCCATGAAACATTTATAGTAATTGATTACTAATAGTCCCTGATGAAACTTCAGATTCCAAGAGGCAGAATTCAGCAAGTTGTAACCACGGACTAAAACACAATTAAACCAGAAATTGGTAAGACATATATTTTAAAACAAATTCCAAAAACTAAAAAGTTAAAGATCAACCTCTACCATACTTAGACAAACAATATAAATTAGCAATGATTCACCATTTAGAAAATAATGTCAATGAGAAAATTTCATAATACACTCCATAAAGGAAACCAACACTGTCTTTTGAAACAAGTTAATAACCTTGATACATTTCATTTTTACAAAATAAAAGTACTATACATATATCTGAGTTGCAGTTCAAATTATATATAACAATATTGAATACATAAATATGAGAAAAATTACATATTTTCAAGTCAATGCACTTTTTAATGCTGAAACACAGCCTTATTTGTGAACATCTCGTTGTTAGAAAAATTTTCAAACTTGGAACTAGTAACAAGTTTCCAGGTATGCAGAGAAGCAAGTAAATATCACCTGAACTAAAGAAAAAATTCTATCAAAAGTTCATCCAAAATAACATAGATGCAGAATTAATAAGAAAGTGCATTAAACCAATTATTTTAGTTCTATAATTTAAGTGTAAAAGCCAGTTTATTGATTTTTTTTCAACTGAAATCAAACAGAAAAGCACATGATGTTCTCCAAGTCTATCTCTTATTTCTACTGCCAAGGCAGTAGACAGAGGACCTAGGGCTCTAGGGAACAAAGTTTCAAAATCGTTATTTTAGAGTTACTTTGGTACACTAAAATTTTTAATTCATAACTTAATTATGTAAATAATTCAGATGTTCTAAGCTACTAAATTTCTCCTGAGTTGAATAATGCTATTAAAATTAGGCTTAACTATTAAAATACAACTGCTACTTTTTGTTCCTTAAATTACAAAAAGAAAACTCGAAAGTTTTGATTCTCTAAATATCCTGAATGGGTTGTACTGATTATCATACATATTATTGAAGACATAAAAATTATGTGTTTTTGGACTTTGAAGTAGTACAGCTATGCTGAAGTTACTGAAATAATTGTTAGAAGACAGCAGATACTGACATTTGGTAGATTTCATTTTAACAAAAAGTAAAGTATTACACTTTTATCCCATATTTGAAGTTTTAATTTTATGACAATATTGCATATATAAATATAAGAAAAAATATGCATTTTCATGTCAATGCATTTTTAACACTGAAAAAGTATTATTGATGAATATCTCACTGATAGAAATACAGGGAGCTTCACATAAATATTATCTTTAAAAACATACCTCATACCTTGCTTATTTTTTCAGAAAATAAAAACTTTAAATATACTGTTTAACATTAATGTTCCCAATAAGCTCTGAGAGAGATACTGTTTCCCCAGTTTTGTAGATGAAAATAATATAGCTTAGATATACACATAAAGTGTATTTTCCCACAGCAGGCAGATAATAAGTAATAGGGCAAACTCAGGCCTGTGCAGCACAAAAATCTATTCTTTGTCAATCATATTTACTTTATGCTTGAACCCCCCAAACAATATTTACAGAGAAACTAAATAGACAGAAGTTTCATTAAAAAAAATAAAAAAGCAAACTGTAGTCAGCGGAACAAGATGCTAAACCACACACATACAAACTGTGGACAGGTAATAGGTTTTATTAACATCCTTGTTTCTGGGATAGAAATAAAAAACTGTGCTTGGGATTTGAAACAAAGATAGGAATTTATTCCAAGTGAAGATTTAAACTAATTGACCTGACAATCCTAAAATGTGCGTAATTGTGCAAAGGTTCAGAGTCTGCAAATTCTCACTTCTGCCTTTATTATCTCCCTGCATTAACACAGGGACTTTTATGTTATCTTTTGTTCTTCATCCATGAATAAGATGTTTCCACAAGTGTGTGCATCTTAGCAAAGATGGGACACAAAACACATCAGAGATGACGAGCACCACATGACGAAAACAAAACTAACAGGGAGGGGAGGAGAAGGGGAAGAAAAACGATCAACATGCAGTACGTGCATGTACCTGTTTCCCAAGATGAATGTGATTATTAGGTACTGCAAACATATACCGACAAAAATATGTTAAAAGGGCAAAAACATTAACATACTTGCTAATTTATCTAGAGGTAAGAGCGTCAAGATTTGCTCTAATTCTACAACGCTTATGTGAATACTATACATTATTCAAAAGAGATTTCACCATGTATGGTTCACACGGAATTCTCCTATACTCTTTAAGAAATATGTTAGTTTGAATGAATACTAAATAAAATATAATCTAGGCAAACAAAAAATAAGCCTCTGTGTCTTACTACATCTAGGGGGAAAAAAGTTTGGCTAGATTCTTCAAGTTTGGAGTAGTTGGCATTATCCAGTTAAAAGTGTAGATTATAGGACATAAAATCTCAAGTTAGGGGCCTTAGCACATGCTTCAGTCTGTGAACCTCTTATTATCTAGGGCAGGAGGACATCACATCATCTGATAGTGTGAGGTTTTCCTTGCTTCTTTTTCTCTGCTGGATTCTTTCCTTATCCTTTCTGTAAATAGTGTTGTCCGGTGCTTAGTTCTCAGATCTTCACCATCTACAAAAACATTACAGCTACCCACCATCTACATAGCTTTAACTACCACTTCTATTCAAATGACACCCAAAGCGGTATTTGAAACTCTGATTTCTGATTCTAGCCAGAGACTTGGTATTTCCAAGTGCTGGACATTTCCACAACTACTCAAAATCTAAACATTGCAACACTGACCCATCTCTATTGTCATACTCCTCTTCCTCTTCTCCTTCCAAACCGTGAGCTCCATTTCCAATTACCTATGTCTGTCATGGACACCATTACTTTTACAAGCAATTATACTAACAACTTCGGGGTAGTTTATGATTTACCCTGAAATCTGACAAAATTCTAAAATAAATGTGAATTTTGCATTGGAACTGTGCCTTGAATGTGTCTTTCTCATTCTTATCTCTCTACCTATAATCATGATTACTAAATTTGTCATATTGGATTCTGGGTTTCCATTTCTTCTTCCATATTAGGTAATTGTAAAATTCTGCTTCAGTCAAACCTCAATCCTATTCAGTTTACAAGACATTCCACTTCAACACAACACACTGCCATACTATCCCTAAATGTCACTTTCTTTATAACTTCCATGCATTATGCATTGGTGCATTCCACTTATTTTGCCTTGAATGCCTTTCCACATACCTTCTCAATAATCTTTATCAAGACTTACTCAGATGATAACTCCTCTATAAATTCTCCTTCATTTAACCTAGTATATGACCTTGCATTCACTTAGGATTTATAGTATCTATACTGCCTACTGACACTTTTAGCACAATGTCACTAGTGGGTTTTATAAATTTTTTTGTTTTTTATCATTAAGTTTATTGGTACATTTTAGGTATGCATAATGATGACATTCATCATAGGGAATTTGTACCTGTACGTGATATATCAATTCTTTTTCTTTCCCGTCCCCCTACCCTCCTTTCAACTGCTCTTGTCTCCCTTATTTACAAAGTTTGCTTTCCATTTTTTCCTTCTTTCCTTGTTTTCTCCCTCTTTCTTTCTCCCTCCCCCCTCCCTTGTCCCCCTTTCCAAATATTTTCTTCCTATTTTACAATATCTATTATACATTTTGGTCCTTATTTACATTTTTGGTTTCTCACACCACAGAAACAATGCAGTATTTACACATATGTGTTCTATTTATTTCACTTAAGAGTGTGGTGTCAAGGTGTATCCACTTAGCTATAAATGTCATACATTTATCCTTCTTTATGGCAGAGTATTACTCCATTGTATTAAAAAAAAACCCACGTCTTTTCTATCCATTCATCAGTTGATAGACATTTGGGCTGTTTCCAAGATATAGCTATTACAGACTGTGCAGCTGTAAACATGGGTGAGCATATATCACTGTGGGATGATGATTTTAATTCTTTCAGGAAGACACCCAGAAAGGTAATAGGTGGGTTAAACATAACCTCTAGTCCTAGATTTTTTAGCAACCTCCGCACCGATTGCCACAGTGGTTGCACCAGTCTGCACTCTCACCAACAGTGGAGAAGAGTTACTTTTTCCTCATAGCCCCTCCAGCATTTGTTGTTGGTTGATTTCTTGATAATAGCCATTTATTCTGGGATGAGATGGAATCTCAGCATTGTTTTAATTTGCATCTCTTGAATGATCAGTGATGTTGAGCATTTTTGCATATACTTATTTACTGTTTCTTAAATCTCTATTTGCAAGCAGGAAAAGGTTCTTGTGAACTAAAATACTGTGATATATTTCTATTTTCCAATACTTTTCACATAGAAATTTCTCAGCAAATGCTACTAAATCAACAGTACACAATGAAGGCATTGTCTAACTTTGCTTCATTATGTTTATTTTTCCAAGTCATTGGAGAGGTTCTAAATATAAGTATTACATGAACTCACTGAATACTTTGAGAAACGGTTACAAATTTAATACTCGATCTTTGTGTCTAGAGTTGTGATCCTCAAGTGTTTTAATTTTCTGGTTGTTTTGAAGATTAAAATGCAACCAACACATATTAAAACCCAGCCTATGGAAAAGAATTGTTTATATTATGCAAAATGTCTAGAAATTGTCCAACAGAGGCTGATAATAATGACTCAGTGTTTTTACCAAGGAGTTATGGCCTTTCTGTATTTTTGAAACTTCATCTTCAGCCTGAAGTTCTTTTTTTTTTCCTTGTAGATCCTATTAGGTTACAAGAAGTTATTTAACCACCTACCTCCCTGAAAGAGTCAGAATTCTTTTGGAAAGAGAAGAAACAGATGTTGGGTAGAGAGCTAAAAATCTAGTAATCAAGTTATAGGTCCGAAAAAGAAAATACACTTTAGCAAGTTCATTCTCTATATTTTTAAACGTTGTTATTTTGATGTGATTTCAGACTTAAACAAAATTCACAACCTGGTAAAATAATTCCCAGATACACTAATGTTAGAAATAAAGGTAGTAGCAGGAATGGACAAGTGTATCTTTAGTGTTTCCCCATGAATGAAGGTGCTTGCTGCAGGAACAGGAAATACATTTTATCATAAAAACAAGCATACATTAATTTTGTTTGAGTGTATTTTATCAATAATGAACTGAATTTTATTGAAAGCTTTCTCAGGCTCTATAGAGACAATCCTCTGAGTTTTTTCCTCAGACATATTATTTAGTGTACCATGTTAATACATTTCCAAATATTGAACCAATCTCATATTAAATCTCACTATGTTACTGTGTAGATTTCTTGCAGTAGTACTAGATTTTGTTAATTGTATTTAGGACTTTTCCATCAATATTCATTGACATTATTCATCAACGAATTTCTTTGGTACATATTATCCTATACATCAAATTTTTACTTTATAAGAACATCACTTAAGTTTCCCTAATTTTCTATGCTTCAAAATAATTCATAGAGCATTGGATCGTATGGAATCTCAAGCTTGTTAAATTCTAAAGATTCCTACCTAGACTTGGTAGTGTTGTGAATAGTTCCTTGATAACTTTCTCAGTTACCTGTATCTCCCCCAGGTAA
This sequence comes from Dasyprocta punctata, assembly GCA_004363535.1. NCBI lineage: Eukaryota > Metazoa > Chordata > Mammalia > Rodentia > Dasyproctidae > Dasyprocta > Dasyprocta punctata. The sequence continues at coordinate 17,032 of RJWM01012001.1, forward strand.
TTATTCAACTATATTTTTAAGTTTATTTTCTTAGACCCTCAAAAATTATTCCATATTTAAGTTTTTGTCTGAATCAACAGTTCTTTCTCAGCTATCATTTCTTATTTTGTGTACCTGTGATTATTCACAGTTCTTCCCTTTCTTAGGTTATTTATAAGTTTGTATATTTTGTTAACATTTTCAAATTACCAATTTTATTTCATAATTAGATATACTTTTTATTTATTGTCTTCCTCACAAATTTCTTCTTTCATCATTTTGATTTCCTTCCTTGTTCTGTCTTGATCTATACTGTGGCTTCTTCTAGCTCCTTCTGTTTGGAATTCCTTTTTATCCTCTCAGTTTTATTGACAAGTGTTTTGTGCCACCTGTTTTGTTATCACATACATTATCACATTTAAAGCGTCAGCTTTATATGTATCCCATTAGTTTTAATATGTAGTTTTCATTAGCATTTTAAAGAAATTATACATTTTTATAGTTTTTATTTTAAACAAAAGTAGATGAAAAGTTAGAAATTAAGTATCCAGATTCAAAACCTCTTTTTAAAAAATGTATTAGTTATTTCTAGTTTTGTGATCCAGTATTGTTGTGGTACTTTTACTAATTTTTTTGTTACCTAATTACTACTTTTAAGTATTCTAGGTATGCTGCAAATAAAGGTGGATCATCTAGATTAAGGTGTAAGGTTTAAAATGCTGTGACGTGTACCTTATTGGTTATAAAATTTAGATCTTCAATAGTTTTTGTCAACTTCAGCTATTCTGTATGTTTTAACTTCTCATAGTATTTGTATATTTTTTGTGTTCCTTTGCAATGTTTTAAGGTAATGTCTGTATTATTTTGATTCAAAGATATTCAAATTATTACATATTATAATACGGTTTAAGTTTAAAAATCATCCTTTAATTTTTAATATTTTCTGTATTGAATTATAATTTGTATGATACTGTTTCACTAAACCTATTTCTTATTGTTTCAATTTGTCCAGTGTTCTTTGCCTACCTCTTTCATGTTAGCCATTTTGAATTATTTTCTTCTGGTGTGTATAATGTACAGCATATAGGTGGTTCTTCAATTATAAACCAGGTTTTAATTGTTGTGCTATACCTATTAATAAAATTGCTACATTTTATCTCTGTTATGTTATATAACTTGCAATTTTTTGTCTTTGATTTTTTCCCTTTTATATTTTTGGCTTTTCGTGTTTAGGAAAGTGTTTTTTCTCTGTTGCTTACTTTCATATTTACACTGCATTAAATGCCCATATTCCTGTATTCTAAAATCTTTACTGTCATCTCAGTTTATAATGATATTCTTTAACCACTATTCAATAATTAATGGTTATTCTACTTTTCCTATTCAATAATTAATGGTTACTCTACTATCATTTTGTAGTCATACTTTTTCTGCTTTACTAGAACATAGAACGTGTAATGTTAGTATATATCACACATTTTACACTGCCCTGTTCTCTTCTAGTCTTAGTTCTATAATGGAGCTATTAAATGATGACTATCGCTTTTTTTGCTAAAATTCTCTAGCAAGATCTTGGTTAATTAGCATAATTTTGTATGATTCCCCAGAAAAGCCTTGTGGACCCAGAATTTCCTGAATAGTTTATGTTTCAAATTATTTTTCCATAGTTTTGATGCTTGAAAGACAACCTGATTGGAAAATCTCCAGCTTATACTTCTGGAGTCTTTTAAAAATACTGTTCCATTGCTGGCTTTATTTTACTGTGGTTTTTGAAAACTTTCCTGTCAATCCAGTTATCTTTCCTTATAAATTGTTTAATCTTTTCCCCTGAAAGTCCTCAAATTCCTGTATCTGTCTGACAGCTTTATGAGACTAAGACATTGTGGTGATCATTAAGGGTTAACTTTCAGTGGTACAGGAGCTGCCTTTCAGTGTGTGGGATTAAGTCTTTTTTATTGGAATATGCTTGCAATCCATAATATTTGTGTCCATTTAGGGGAATTATTAAACAACAAATCTTGATTATTGTATCCCCACCACTCTTTTCCCTCTCCCTTTCCTCTCATCCTCTCCACCTTATTCAAAAGATTTTTTGTTACATTCTTCATTTATATTTTTGGTTTCTTATATAAGAAAAACCATGAGATATTTAACATTCTGTGACTACATTCATTAAACATTATAGTCTCAAGATCGATCTGTCTATTTTCCTCCAAATAACAGGAATTTGCTCTTTTATGGCAGAATAAAATTCCATTGTGTATATATACATTTTCTTTATCCATTCATCTGTTGATGGGCATGTGAGTTGTTTCCAGAACTTAGCTGTCGTGAATTCTGCTGCTATAAACATGCTGTGGTGCTACATGCTAAACTGGTTGAGCAGTTCCTTTTCTCCCATCAGTAGAGAGGGGTCCACCTCAGCTTTTGTCTTTTTTTTTTTTTTGTTCCATCCTCTCGCCAACCTTACCCGCCACCCCAGGCACTTCAAGAGCTGGGCTGAAATGTGGCAAAAATGTCTTTTACTCTTTTAGAATATAACCAGGAGAGATATAACTGGGTCAAATGGAATTTCAACTATAGTCACTAAAATCAAGGCAGTAATAAAGATTATAGCAACTGAGAAAAGTCCAGGACACAATGAGTTTACCTCTGAATTTTACCAAAACTTTAAAGAACTAATGACAATACTCCTCAGACTTTTCCATGAAATTAAAAAGGAAGGAACACTGCCAAACTCTTTCTATAAACTCAGCAATATGCTGATACCAAAACCAGATAAAGGCAAAAGAAGAAAACAACAGACCAATGTTCTTGATGAACATAGATGCAAAAACCTTCATCAATAAGATACTTGCACCCCCGAGAACCCACCATGCTGGGTTCCCCAATCAGAAGACAACTAGCCAGGCTTCCTGGTGAGCAGCATGAGCTGCACGATTCCAGGAAGAGAAGGATCAGCGCCTTCCATGAGCCTACCAGCACACGGGCTGAGAGTCAACACTCCATCCCCTTATCGCGTAAGAAACCTGCTGGTTCAGAGCACCAGCTAAGTTCATAGTACCTAAGGTACATAAAGCAACTAAATGCTTGTATTGTTTGGTTGGTTGATTCTGTAGGCCTGGAGCCAGCAGTCTGAGTATCTCTTGGGAGGATGACGATATGCAATGTAGCAAATATGAGGGATTCCCTTCTATATTGTCTTTGAGGCCCAATACTGTTCTCACTGTTCTGCTTTATTCTGATTAATTGTTTTGCTTTATTCAATATTCTGTTTTGACTGGTTTTATTGTGTTTTGTTCTTTGTTTGATTTTGCTATTACCTGATGGAATGGTCAACTATTGTGAAGATAACAAGATATACTATAGCAGCTATTGCTTTCCTAGTATCCTGTTTTGAAGTTCTGTACCAGTTCTACTGCTTTGTTTTGATTGACTTAGTTCTGTTTTGTTTTGTTGGATTTTACTATCTTTAAAATAAAATTTAAAAAATATAAGATATTTGCAAACATAATTCAACACATCATTAAAATGATCATACACCATCACCAACTCAGTTTCATCCCAGGGATCAAGGATGGTACAATATATGTAAACCAATAAATATCATACAATGTATAAATAGAGTCAAGAATAAAAATCATGATCGAGAAAGAGATGTACCTCTCGAGATCCTGCCATGTTGGGCAGGAAGGCTCCAACCAGAAGACAACCTAGCCTGTCTTCCTGGTGAGTGTGCATGACCAGCATGGACTCCAGGAGGAGAAAGAGATGTGCCTCTCGTAGGCCTACCCGCACTTGGGCTAAGTATCAAGGACTCCCACCCCCCACCACCCCACTCTGTAGGCAACCTGCTGGTTCAGAGGACTGGCTAAGTTGATGGCAACTATGGTACATAAAACTAAATGCTTGTATTGTTCAGTTGATTTTGTAGGCCTGGAGCTGGCAGTCTGAGCATCTCTTGGGAAGGTGATAGTATGCAATGTAGCAAATATGGGGGTTTCTCTTCTGTCTTGTCTTTGAGGTCCAATATTGTTCTCATTGTTTTGCTTTATTCTGATTAAAGTTTTTTTGCGTTATTTCATACTCTGTTTTTATTGGTTTTATTGTACTTTGTTTTTGGTTTGATCTTACTATACCTGATGGAATGGTCAACTATTCTGAAAGGAACAGGATATACTATAGTACTTATTGTTTTCCTAGCATCTTTCTTTGAAGTTCTGTACCAGTTCTACTGCTTTGTTTTGACTGACTTTGTTCTGTTATATTTTGTCAGATTTTAGTATCTTTAAAATAAAAAAATTTTAAAAATAAAATAAAAAATAAAAATCATGATCATCTCAATAAATGTATAAAAATCCTTTGAGAAAATCCTTCATGATAAAAACTGAGTGACAACAGATACGGAAGAACTTTACTTCAAACTGATAAAAATCATATATAGCAACTCCACGGACAAATCATACTAACTGAAAAACAAAACTGTAAGTATTTTCTCTAAAAACAGGAAGGTAATAAAGGTATTCACTCTCACCACCCCTGTTCAATATTAATGCTTGAAACTTTAGCAAGCACAATCAGGCAAAGGAAATAAAATGACAGGGGATGGAAATAGGAAAGGAAGAAGCTAAATAATCTCTATTTGTAGATGAGATGGTCCTTGACATAAAAGACCCAGTATATCCATCAGAAGACTTTTAGAATTGATCAATTAAGCAAAGTGGAAGGATATAAAGCCAATACACAATGATCAATTTTATTCTTGTAAACTAACAATGAACCCAAAAAGAAAGACATGAGGAAAGCAATTCCATTCAAGATAGTTTAAAAAAAAAAGAAATACTTAGGAATCAACCTAAACCAGGAAAGACCTCTGTAAAGAAAAATGTAGCACTCTGAAGAGATTGAAAGAGGACATTAGAAAATAGAAACACATCCCATGTCTAGATAGGTAGAATTAATATAGTTAAAATGGTTGTATCACCAAAAGTAATATGTAAACCAATAAATGTAATATACCATATAAAGAGAATAAACATTAAAAATTATGATAATCTCAATAGATTTAGTGTAATTCCTATGTAAATACTAGCAAAATTCTTCACAGAAATAGAAAATACTATTTTAAAATGTATATGGAACCACCTGAAATAGTCAAAGCTGTCTTAAGCAAAAAGGCACCATGATTCCTCATTTCAAATTATACTACAAAGCCACAGTTACAAAACAAACATGGTACTGGCATAAAAATACACATGTATATCAATGGAACAAAAGATGTAGAAACAGCCTCACACACTTCATCCTCTTGACTTTTTACAGAGGGGCGAAATACATACACTGTAGAAAAGATAGCCTCTTCAATAAACGGTATTTGTTATCCAAGTGTATAAGGATGAAACTAGACCCATATTTCTCACCCTATTCCAAAATAAAATAGATAAAGGACCTTGATATAGGAACAAACACTGAAAGTACAAGAAGATAATTTGGAGAACACTTGCAGTCACAGGCAAGGGCAAAGACTTCATGAATCGAACTCCAATGGCACAAGAAACACAGACAATCAACAAGTGAAATGTCAAGTTAAAAAGCTTCTGCACAGCAAATGAAAAGTCAATAGAGTAAAGAGACAACCTACAGAGTGCAAAAAAGTTTGCCAGCTAGTCTTCTGATACAGGGCCGATATCTAAAATATAAAAGATCTTTTTAAAAATTCCCAAGGAAACAGACCAATCAAAAAATGGACAAATTAGCTGAATATGTGTTTTATAAAAAAAAAAGAAAACCAAGTACCAATGGCCTATAAGGGCATTTAAAAAAAAGTGTTCATTATCTTCAGCCATTAGAGAAATGCATCTCAAAACAACTCTGAGATTCCATCTTACTCCGCATGACAGTCAGAATGGCTGTCGTCAAGAACACAAAAATACAACAAATGCTGGCAAGGATGGAGTGGGTGGCTGCCTTTGCACTGCTGGTGGGAATATAAACTAGTACAACTGGTATGGACATCAGTACAGAGAGTTCAAAAAACTCAAAATTGGGTTCAAGTCTTTTACATCAATAAAAGTTTTTTTAATGTACCTATACATATTCTGTTCCATCTTTCGTTCTATGAAAGGCCAACTCTATAAATGCTATTCCTTCTCTAGTTGTCTTCCAAACCAGTGACTATCTCTTTTACCTCTTCTTTATCTTACTCATTCTCTTGATTTGTTTTAGTTCTTTCCACTGTTTGCTATTATATCCTTATCTATTCTTCCTTAACAAACTTATAAATTACTTTACATTTCTGGTATGCTTTTAATTTTTCTTCTGTTTTCCTCTGAGTTTAATAAACTTGCTTATGTTTTCCAAGTTTGTTTATTTTGTTTTGTTTTATCCATGTTTTCCAGTTTTTGAATGTCCTCTCTCATTCTCGAAAAACACTGTAGCATGGAATAATTTCCTTATCAGGTTTTTTTTTTTCCCTAAGTGCAAGATGGGAGTTTGTGTGCCCTTGGATGTTTTTATTTTCTTTTAAAGAACCCATCTTGTTTCTTTTTCCCTTACAAAACTTCACAAAACATGACTTGCTGTTGCCTGTCCTCTTCTTGCCTGGGGTGTTTCTGAGATGGTTCACTCGTTTTCCATACAAATTTGTAAGTCCCTCCCACAGTCTCCTCTGGCATCACTATACTGTCTTTGTATCTTCAGAGTCTATTTCTTTTGGTTGCTGGTTTCTATTAGACTTTTCCCCCACTGCTTTCTTCCTTGCAGTTTGTTTCTGAACCACCCATGTAGCCCCAAAACTCACAGCGAGGAACATGGAACACAGCATCCTGGCATTTAGGGTTCATTTTTCCACTTCTTGTCAATTTGGAGTTTGGATAATCCACTCACTTCTGTGTCAGGCTGAGAGATTGGAGCTGGAATAACTTTGTTCTTGTTCTTTATCATTTTTTTAAGTTGTGAAAGTCAAATTTACCGACTCTGGGTGAGCTATCTCTCCATTTTTGAGATACTGATTCAGAAATGAGAAATTGATATTAAAAGTGCTACCTTGCTAAAGCACTGTATCAGCAACAAACACAAAGATTTTTGAGGCTCTTCAGAAACATCCTGAGTTACCACCGCAGACAGGAAACTAAAATTATCAACACACTTCACAAATAGATACCAACAGCTACATTTAAGATGGATAGCTTATTTTACTTTCATGGCAGATTATGCCATTTCATCGTGTTTGTTACAATAGAATATCCTTAACCACCTTCTCAGTATGAAAAATTGAACATCTGTTCATATCAGACACTGTTTAATGATGTGTGCCAAACTTAATGTAACTTCCACCTGACACCTCATCACTTATGCTTACAACACCATCTTACACTGCCAGCCTTCCTTAGCCTTCCAACGTTGTTTTCATCAAATGAACTCAGCAACAAATTAATTCACTCATTAAATGTTATCATATGCTCTCCATTCTGTGATATAGGTAAAAAAAATTAGAAATACTTCATTTCCATTCCTCACATGAATCAAGACTACAGGATATTGTTTTTATGTGATGACAACTACCTTAATCTTTGTTTCTTCCCTTTGAAGACCAAATAATACTAAGGAAAGGAAAATACTTCCATCTGAAGATTGGCTTATGATGATTTAGCCGTTTGCAACAGAAAATCAAATATTTTGCTGGGCATAGTGGTACACACCTGTAATGCCAGCACTTGGAATAAGTAGGTAGAAAACAATGCCATTGTCAAACTTTTGTAAGAAATTCAAGAGTTTTCTGTAAACAACCTGAAAAAGGAGTCCATTTTGCCTTTTCTCAATTTTAGCAAAGCCACAGAAAAAGAAGATACTTCAGTTCCCCTTTCATGACACTCACTCTGGTTATACTTCATTATCAGTTTTCCACACTGTATTTTCCTTTTCATTTTTAGCATTCAATTCAGATATTTTGCCTTCGACATTTTAGTATTTGTTTTTAATAAATTTACCTATTTCTTCTCCATTCCTTAGTTTATTAAACTGTTTTACTTGTTCATTTATTTAAGTTTTCCTAAAACCTGAAGTTCTATGAATTGTATCTCTATAGAAAGGTTTTGACTGTCATTTTCTGATCAGGTTTGTCTAGAATTTTTGTATTTTCTACTTGAAGAAAAAATTATTATTCTTTAACTGGTAGTGTCTGTACTTACTTTTTGAATAATTTATGCTTTTATCTTTATGGATTACTTGTTTTATCCTTTAAAAATTATTTTCTAAATCGAATTTTCCCAGTTATCTAATAAGTACATTCAAAAGCATTTCTATCAGAATTATTTCATTCTAAGTCACTGAGAGCTTTTTATTTTAGATTTTTATGCCAGTTTTTCTATGAATATGCATGTATGTCTGAGAAGATTCTGAACTCTGTTGCTTGCAAATTTGAATATGTAACTATTAGATCAAATTTGTGGATATCACTGTGTGTTCTTATTCATTTTGTCTATAGGATCTATCAATTTCTTAGTTTTTTTTTTAAATGTCATGTACCTTGATTATGAATTTTTCTACTTCTCAATACTTTTCAATCAGGTTTGCTTTACACAACATGAATTTATGTTATATATTTATAAAGGCTCATCATCACAATTTCTTAATGTATTTATCTGACCAATATATCTAATTCAATGCTTCATGCCTTAATTCCCAGTTTGTTCCCTGATATTTTGCTCTTCCTGCCTTTTTTGAAAGGTAACGTATCTCTTTTCATGACTTGATTCCCAAAGTGCTGGCTTTGTTTCATTTTACATGATCTACTGAAATAACCTGAAGTTTGATTTCTTTAATCCAATCTTAGAATTAAATTCAGAATTGAATAATTTAATCTACTAACAATTACAGGGAGAACTAGATTTTTGAAATTATGCCAGCCTTTTTATTTCTTAATTTTGGATTTCTTAAATTTGGATTTCTCTCCACTTTAATGGTCCAGAATCCCGCTTGTGCACAAATATTTGTACTTATTTCCTACCACATTGTGTTACTTAATATCATATGATCTCACTGAAGAAAGAATAAATGTTTAGCTCTTACTTCCTTGCATCCCTTTCTAATTTTACCTCATGATAAATGCAGGGCTTTTTCTTTCTAATAATGAACACTTATTTTGACAGAACTGCACTATTAATTCTTCTTCACCCTGACTTATAATTCATGACTTGACTTTAGATATATTTTTCATTCTGCTGGGATATATGCTAATTATTGTCCCATTAAGATCTACAGATGATAGAATTTATCTTTATTTACTGTATCTGAAAAATGTTAAGTATGACCCCACGTGAATCAGAATTTGGCTGACCCTAGAAATACCGGCTCAAAATTTTGTGTTATATCTCCTGTTGCCTTTGAGAAATTTGATGTGAATTTAATTCTTTTTCCTACATACCTGTTTGTTTCTATCTCTGGAAAGTTCTATTTCTGCCTGACACTCTGAAAGCTACCCCTTGGTATGTCTAGGGGAGGAACTTTTATCTTTTCCATTCTGCAAGCCCTAGCAACCCATTTACCACAAAATCTCTACTTCTAAGTAGTGAGTATTGCCTTCTAGAGTTTTGTGGAATGTCCTCTCTTTCATTTCCTTCTCTGGGAGGTCTTCCTGGGAAGAGTTTGAAGCTTTTGGGGCTATCTTCTTGTTTCACTTTTCTTCTATCCTTTTTGCTTTTGTGCCTTTTTGTGCTGGTTAAGGGGAAATTCTATTCAACATTTTTGGGTGATTTTGTGCGTAAGTTGTTTCTTTTGCTCTCAAAGTTTTTGGTTTTCATTTTTAATTTGGATTACCTTACTTCCTACTCCCAAGGTCTCTAAAGGTTTTAACATTAATGCACTATTCTCATTTTGTAAAAGTAATATCCTATCATCTTATATCTAGTGTGAGAGAGTAAATACATTCTTTTTAAATCCACTATTACCTCAGATATTAGGGTTTTCTGTGGAGTTTGTGATGTTTGTTCTTCAAATATTTGGTAACCTACAGTTGCCAGTTTGTTTTTCTGCAAGACTGTTTGAAGGCAGACTTTCTTCAGTTGCTAGGGGAAGGTGGATGGTGTACTAATGACTAAGTTTCTGATGAAAGATCCTCTTACTCTTCCAGGCAGCCATGGTAGTGGGAGAAGCCTGGACCACCTGCTGCTTCAAACAGTATTCCATGGAAGATGTTCTTAGGGCCTGCTTCTGTATCTGACACTCAGCTTTTAGAGAAGCCTCCAAATCAGTCCCAATATGTAGCATCTATCTCTTAATTTAGGTTGCCTATCATTTCATCCCACCTCCTTCATTCTTTCAAATATTCAGCAGATTCTCTTCCATTGATAGTTCCTCTCTGTGCTCCTTAGTACTGCAATGTAGTTTTTCATTTTCTTTTACATATTCAATTGATAACCTGAGAATTCCACAACATGTTAAAAAAAAAAAAAAAGGAGAAATACCCTTACATCTTCACTTCCTCCAACCCTCCCAAACTTCCTTTGGGAGAACAGGCAACAGGCAATGTTCCTGAATGAGTTGTCTCCTTTCACTCTAGCTTTTCCAAAAAAACAAAATTTAAAAACCTTGTCTCACAGTTTCCCCTATCAACTCACTCTTCTAATCCTTCCTAGACTTTCCAACAGCGACTTGTTCCCTAACTAGATAAACTGCCAAGACCCCAGCATGATTAGATTTGGTGTTAACACAAGGGCACCATGCACTGGTTTCCTTCCCACCATTTACAATGATGAAAGTTTGGAAGAAAGAGAACAAAAAGAAGACAGAGCAGTCACGGTATGATGAGAACAGAGAGGCTGGGTGGGAGAGCACCCTTAGGCCAACAGCCTCAGCTGCAAATAATCACAGGCAGTGATGAATGGTGCAACAAAGGGTCATCATTACCCTCGCGATGGGGACAGCATGAGATGATAATGAATGTGTTTGAAGAAGGAGAATATAACCTCATCTGGTATAGATGGGTGGTATTAGCATTTAGGTTTCTGGATAGAAGAATACGCTGACATTATTTATAGCGACCACGCAGAGCAATGACAGAGATCCATTGTAAACAATGCCTCTCAAGGCAGCTGCTTTCCATTAAAAAAACATATAACACAGAGCTTTGTAAAGATTGGCTTGGGCTGATGGCATTAAAAGGAACTGTCACCTTCTCTAAACTGGGGACTCGTTTTCATTCTCATGTTTATTTCCATTAACTTTTTTCTTTATATTACAGCAAGCTTTTTAATTTTTTAACCAGCAAAATTTTCAAAAGTAAAGTTCTATTTGGAATTCTTATTACTTGAAAATGGAGCAAATTATACACTTTTCTGAACACAAAAGAAGGTCTAAGCCCTCACAAAAACTATTTTTCTCTCTAAAGAGTTTCAAAGTCTAACTCTATTAAGGAATTGCCATTCCCAGAGGAGAAGTCTTACTTTATATGAAAATAGGTTAAAAGGTCATTAACTGCAATAAAAAAAATCTGATTATAAGTGAAAAGAAGCTACTAATATCCTGAGGGTAGAATACATTAATTGTGAAACATGACCTAGATAAGTCCCCACACATCTAATGCTAATCTTAAGTTGTAAAACCGCAGGATCTTGACATCAGAGGAAATTAGAACCCCCGAAGTGAGTAATATTGAAAAGTTCTGGTAGAGAAAGAAGTTTGGAATCATAATTCTATTTCAAAATGTTTTTGCAAGATTGATTTTAGAAGCCAAAGAAAGAAATTGTAGAACAAAATATGTATAAATGTCTTCTAAATTACCCTTCCCTCCCACATCCCCAGCTCCTTTCCTGGTGGCTCCCTCCTGCAAGCTGGATGAGCCAGTCCTATTGATGGAAGCTCGATACAGGGACTCCCGCCAGTTTCTTCTGCTGAAAATCCTGTCTCCCAGATTCAGGCATAGCTCCCTCTAATTTCTCTCTCACTTAGGTAAATATCCTGTCCTTTTACCACTACTCCATTTTCTCTTTGCTTTTCTTCTGGCCTGAATTTCTTGCCCTGTCTCCATTGCTAGTATAATCTATAACCGAGGCACGTCAGGGTGTTCCTTGATACAGGACACAGTGTGAGATGATGGCTCTAGGATCATTTCTGCAGTGTTCAAATCCATCTAGTCTAGCATCCAGCTGAATCCTAGCTTTCACCCTTATCCAAATTGTCAAAAGCCTGGATTTTCATCATATGACATTTCCCTGTCACAATGGCATCTCCTTCCAAAGAGTTTATTTTTGTTATACTTCTGGGAGCAGGCAGCTCTGAAGGTAGTCCTTCATCAAAGATTCAAGGTGGACTGATAGAAGAGCAACAAGTTCAGATTCTAAACTTGTGTACAGCCAGTGATGGTCTCTGTCACTTACTGACTGTATAAGTTACACCTTGCACTAATTCCTTTCTGGCCTGTTTATTTGCTTGTGGAATGGGGGCAATGTAGCCTGTTCTATGTGGTTATTGTGATATAAATGAATTAAACCACATGGTATCATTTGATGATAATTTCTTAATCAACATTAGTTTTTTTCTCCCTGTAAAAGATTTTCCTTTATACTTGGTGGCAAAATCAAGGTATGAAGAAAGAGAGTAAACACGTTTGTGCCTAGAAAGTAAAATCTAAATAAGCCAATTTAGAGATTATTTCTTTAACTCTTTACACAGAGCTTTTTGCAGTAAATTGACCTCCCTTGCTCTCATATGTCACTTGCTGTGAGAAGTCCAGTCATTCCATTCTTCTTCACATGGGCTTTTGAGTCTTTTCGTTGAGAAGTTGGTCATCACGGCCCATTAACGTTACTCAAATGCTGTTGATTACCAGGGAAGTCTAAATGCCCCTTTGGACTGATCACAGAGCACCAGGTCTTGATTTTGTTTCTAGTTCTATTCTCAGGACACTCCCTGAAGAGTTCTCAACAGGAAAAACACTGGCTGATACTGCTTGAGTAATCAGATTGTCTCAGAATCAATTCATCTCAGAACCTTCTGGAACAATACCAGCTTCAGCTGCTATGTCATCATCCACCTTGCAGAAAAATTTGTTTTGACATATCTCAACATATTCCTTCCAAGTCTTAAAATTATTATCCCTATTTTTGTTTTGTGTGTATCCATGGTTAATGATGATAGAAAATGAAAGTTTGAGCTTAAATGCAACTGTTGTAATGTGTAGCCCATACCAATTTCCCCCTCACAGTTGTACCAAACTGGACTGAAGGGCTCTACCAGGAACCAGCTACTCAGTGGGCAGGTGGGCTTTTCAGACCTGAGAAGACAAGAGCTTCTGCCTGGGAAAAAAGAAACCCCATGACCTGTGGCAATAAACAAGGCTGCGGAGCCCTTGAGAAATGCAAAAAGTCTGATGAATTGGGATAAAGAGCAAATTCTAAGTCCCAAGGGTAAGACATGAGATTGTGGTTAGGAATGAGGTGCCTCAAAACAGTTCCAATACAGGGAAGGGAGATTTGGAGCAAGGAGAATGCTGTAACAAATGAGTAAGTGAATTTTGAATACCTGCAACAGTGTGGCGAGTGTTAAAGCTCAAGTCTGGGCAGCCGATGGGTATATTTGGCTCCTTTCTGGTTTCCAGGATAGGAAGACACATTATTACCCCAAATATGATAGCCTCTCATTTCATCTATCATCTCCATGGATCATTCAGGCTGAAACTTTCACTAGATATCATTCTGATTAGGAGGTCACTTATTCACTTAGCCAAAATTCCAGAACACCCAATTCATGCCAGAACCAACCCCAACAATGGAGCAAACAAAATGAATCTCTGCCTATAAAAGGTCCTGTTCAGTAGTAAATTTATTAATAAAAGAGCAGACTTCTTATGAGTGGTCAGTGAAGACACTATTTGTAAACCAAGAAAGGCACTCTTACTGCTACATGGGAAGAGCTAAAACATTGCACACAGGAAGCATCATTTAGGCTGACCTGAAAGCAATGATGGATATGTCTGACCTTGAAAAGTAGGAGGAAGTGGTATCCAAGCAAAGGGGAAATTTATAATTGCAAATGTACGATGCTCTTTGAATCTTGAAGCAGTGTTCAAAGAACAAAATAGCTTAGTGTGACTGCCCCTGGGATATGTGTTTATGGGTCAAAGCAGAGGTAATGCTGTGAAAGTTAAAAAGAGGAAGTAAGGGGGAAAAAACTAAAAAGAATTCTGTTAGTAACACCAAGGAATTAGAAGGACCACAGTCTAGCTCAATCAGAGATCAAGTCTGGAAGCAAGAAAAACCACAACTATTGCAATAGCTATACATGAAATTATAAACAAGGAGAAATAAGGAGATCATGGATGAATACAAGAGGAGTGTTTGAGAGTGACTTACCAAGGCAAACATCACTAGGATTTGGTGAGCAACTAGAGATGGGGTCAGGAAGAAAGAGGAAAATTGAAATTTATACTTGTTTCTAGATTGTAAGGCTAAACAAATGAAAGCAACATTTGGCAGGACAGGAAAATATCAGAAGAAATGGAACTGATTGGAAAAGTAATGAGTTCTGTTCTAAATAGGTAGGTTTGCAAAGTCTATAATAGAACCGGGCGACAGAGTGTGTGTTAGGATGTTAAAGCTGAAGCTCTGGAAGAGAGCGCTTTGGCAGCCTTAGTGAGTGTACGCAGCTCAGAGCTCTGAGAACATGCCAGATCACTCAAGGAGGGCAAGGAGATGGAAGGAAGTCACAGCTGGGAGCACAGCAGTACTGGACACCAGAGGGCAGATAAGAAGGGCTGAGGCAGGTGAAGTGAAATAGAACAGGATGGTCAGAGAAAAGTGAGGTGGGAAGTGGTTGAGCTGAGACACAGGAGTTTCCACAGTAAGTGCTCACCACACATTAAACAAGAGACTAATATCAATTTATGTGCAGGAACTAAACCATCACCGTTAACCTTACTAAGAACAATTCCATTATGGCGGATTTTGTTTTCAGGGTCCTGGAGGATAAAATGGGGTGCTGGTAATGACAGACATGACTGATGGAAGAGGCAAAAGCAGCAGATGAAAATGTGAACTAGCAAGGTGAACTGCCCTATGAAATGCTCGACTGTGAAGAGAAGAGGAGGAGTAGGTTAAAGAGAGCTAAAGGGCAGAGTGAGGGGGATTTATTTTAAAGATAACAGCGTGTTCACACTTGGAGAGCACAGACATTTGAAGATGCTGGGGGAGTGTCTCGAAGCAGCCAGTTCCTGCAAAATGAGAAGAGTGATGGCAGCAGTCCAGGTAGGCAATTTGTCTTTCTGCAGCTCTCCTCTCCCAGAAAGATCAAGATAAAGGAGAACTCAGCAGGCAGGAACCAGGGGACTGTCAGGACCCTAACAGGATGCCAAACTTCCAGGTCTTCCCACTCTCGTCTTTTTTTTTTTTTTTTTTTTGTATCAGAGATCAAACTCACAACCTCACACTTGCCAGCAGGTGTTTATGCTGCTGAGCTAAATCCCCAGTCCCGCACTGTCATTTTAAACTCATTTTGTTCACGTGAAACCCAAGTCATCAGAATCACTCCATAAACAAGGACCCCCAGAATCTGTGATTCCCATTGACAGTTGCTCCCCAAAATGATACTAGCATGCGAATATGGTTGGAAACCACTGCTTTCAACATTTTGCTTTTTGCTCACATAGTCATCCTCTCCTTTAATGATTGGCAATTTGGTGAATTACTCCTTTTTTTTTTTAACTAATATTGATTGATTATCCCATGCAGACTTTAAGTGTCTCTTCCTAATATGAATAGCAGTGATACTCATTGACTTACAATGAATTAAATTCAGAACCTTCAAATAAAGTAAGTTTCCATGTTAGGTTTCTCTAGAAAGGCTTTTTAAAATAGCCACCTAAAGGGACCAAGGTGTTGCCTCAGAGCATGGCACTGGCCTAGCGTGAGTGAAATCCTGGGCTTGATTTCCAGCATCACAGACACACACAAAAAGCCACCTAAAAATTATATTCCTAAAATTCAAATTCTTAAATTGCAGTTGCCCCCCCATCGTAAATTTCATGATTTAAGAAAAAATATTTATTCCTCAGAACTTGAAGTTTATGATTACCTATGCATACCTAAATGCCACTGATTCCAAAAACATGAAGTATATTATAGTTCATGGTGTATGAAAAATTATAGCCATGGATGATGAAAAGTAAGTGTATGGAAGACATTTAGAAAAATCTCTGATTTATACCATGCTACTGGTGATATCTTAGTCAATTTTTCCTGTTTGACTTTATATTATACATGTTTCCACTCCTAGTGCCCCAGTATAAAATGGAAATATGGAAGCAGAAAGTTCCTAAGTTGCTACTCTTGGAATGGGGTGTCATGAAAGAACACATGCCTTCATCTCAAGGAGTGGTCTGTAATATTTTTCCTGCAAACTCCTATGATATTACACATACTTTAAAATATTTACATCTGTGAAAATATTTAGAGAAGTCACGAATAGAGGTTCCAATATATTCATCCTCATGTTCAAGTTATCAACCTGCATTCAGTCATCTGGGGAGACTACATGTTGTTAACAGTTCTACATATATCCAAATTAAGTAACTTTCCTCCTAAAATACCTTAGGCCCTTGTACCAATGCCTGTGTCCCATTAAAACATAGTGATCCTGACTGAGCCTGGGGCCACGTCCTCTGTGACTCAGTACTTGATGTCACATGACTTGATACATATTTACTCAGGAGTCAGTTAATATATCCTAGAGACTAAACAAGATACAATTTTCCTCTCCCCATTTCCAGTAACATCCAAGAGCATTAGTGTGTTTTTTGAGAAAACAGATGACTATATACGCAGACTTGACTAGAATATCCTTCACCTCTGGAGGAAAGGTCCCTTATGCCCCAAATCAGGCAAGCCGCACAGCCAGTATTTTCTCTGGCCAATGTGTCTGCTCACACCTACCACAGTTCATACCGGCATTTATTGTCACTGTCCTAAGCTGGAGCAGAGGATGTGGGAAAAGACTAAAGTGAGAAATTAGAATAAAATTGCTCAAGATCAACCTGGCATCAAGTGTTTTATGTCTGTGAGGACCATTGGGCTAAGCATGGTGGCCTCGCCATGAAAGCTCAAAGCACCTGGATACACAAACCCTTAACCTTGCTGAGTGTACTCCAGGCTTCCAACTGCAGTACAGCTGGGCTTTACCATGCATCCTAGAAAACAAAGTTATTTTAGAAATCCTGAACCTTTGAGAAGAACCAAGTCAATATTTTTTAACAGTCAATATTTGGAAAAACATAAAAAAAAATGTGTGAACAAAAATCAGAATGGTAATGTCCTTCAAATGTGTTGAATACAGACATTATTGTGAGGGTCAAATTGGTTTAGGATATGGTGAGGGGAGCAGAACCAACCGCTAGCCAACCCAGTTTAGAAGCATCAGGGAGGACCAAGCTGAGGAGCAAAAGAGCTAGAGAGAAAAATCTGTAGAATTCTGTTGAAATTTATATAAATACTTGTAAGAGCCAAAGAGAAAAGGTGAGAAAATACACATTACTAAAATTCATCTGAGATACGCAGTATTGCAACCATGGTCAAGTTTCTATCATCCTGTTTTGTAAACCTGTAATGTTACTGTTGCGCATTCACTCTAGTCGTTTGTTTGTCTCTTTTGCCTTTTGTCTTTCTTATATGTGTCTTTTTTTTCCTCTTAAATAGTAATAAAACAAATTCATCTGAGAAATGAAAGCCACAGGAAAAAAAACAGAATGTTATCCAAAAACTTCCTCCCAAAAAAAGCACATGTGCAGATTAGGCCATATTAAAGTTCCATAAAAGTGTCAAGGAACAAACTCAATCATTTAAATTTTTCTAGTGCACTGAATGGAACACAAACCAATCTATATTTTTTTTCAAATTCTGCATAACAGAGATATAAAATCTGATCAATATAGCAAGAAAAGAAAACTATAATCTTATCTGACTTGTGAATATTAGTATAAAAATTCTATTTTAAAATGTAGGTAAATAGAAACCAGAATGACTCTAGAAGAATGCTGTGTCACTTATCATGCCAGAGTGATTCACTATTAAGATATTTATTCATGCAATTTACTCAAATCAAAAGAAAATATCACCCCATAGAATCAGCTGTACAAATGCTAACATGGTATTTGACTTTAAAAACATGGAAAGAACAAAGAATTTTTAACATGACAAATATATGAAAACTCCACTTCATACTAAAATTAAGGTATCTCAGTACAAACTTTAGCCATTCCAAATGATAAATTAATATATGTAAAACAGTTGGCAGAGTTTGTGGACTATAACTAGTACCATGCTTGTGTTCCACATTATTTACCATTGTCATCAACATGAATATTTAACATTTGTTCAGAAGTACTAATTAAATTAGCCAAGTGAAATAAAGAGACATAAAAACTAGAGTAGAAAATGTAACTAAGCATTTTAGAACATGATATCACATTCTTAAGTCCCAAGAAAATTGGGTGAAAATTTAAAAAATAGTAATAGAATTCAGTAATGCATCTAGTTATATAAATAAATATGGAGAGGATTTTTTTAAAAAACAATGAGCAATTATAAACTCTAAGAAAAGGCTATTTTTCAATGTCCACAAAAAAGATAAAATACATAGATATGAAATCTGCAAGAGACATCCTGGATGAAGAAAATTTTCAAATACTAAAGAAAATATATAGGGTCATGAAAAAATATTTTATTCTTGAATGAAAAGACTCAAAATTGTAATGATTTAGTTTTCTCATGAGTTAAATTGGACAAGTTGATCCTGAAGTTCATATATATAACAAAACTACCATTTAAAAAGCAAAAACTAAAGAGTACTATGAGGGGACTAGCCATACCAAAAAATAAAACATCATATCACAAGCTAAGAGAACTTTGTAAATAACAAATCTAGAATTTGAGATCAACAAATGGCGTTAGGATAACTACACACCACTCTATGGGGGAAAAATCTATCTCAATCCCTAGATGAGGGAAAAAAGATTTTGATCTGTATTAAAGATTAAATTAATCTGTATTAAAGATTTTAATCTATATTTTTATGCTAAACCTATAGATTAGCTGCAAAAATTATAAGGCCCATTGAGTTGTGTGGAAGCCAAAAATGTGTGTGTTTTCTGAGGCCAAGATCTCAGTGACTATCTGCTCCTCACTAACTTCTACCCTTGTACTTAGCCCAATTGATGTGAAATGTTCTGAATCTCCTTCTACTACAGTGCTTTATAGCATGGGATTGAGTACCATTTTTTTTCCATTTTCTGGGTTATATTTCACTCAGGGGAAAAAGAAAAATAAAGAAAGAAAGAAATCATACAAATGATAAAGAAAATTTCCTAAAAGCAGAAGCAGTGAATTGCCTGACTCTGGGAGGATGACTGATGTTCATGGTTTGTGGTCTAAGCCCCAAATTCCATCCTCATGGAAAAGGACCTAAGTCCTCAGGACTCAACCTTCACCCATCCCTCTACTCTTCTATTCTCCCTTTCCTGAATTACCATCACCTTCTGACCACTACTGGGAAGGGTCACTTTACCGATTTTTTCTGTTTCTCTCCTTCCCTGCCAGCCCCTGAAGTACCTCTAAAGTGACTGTGTTCTATGAATATGATCTTTCTAAACTAAATTTCAGGTCACTAAATATTTTGCAGCTGTTTTAACTACACAAAAAAAAATCTGCAACCCTAGAATATCAGTTTGAGAAAGAACACATTAGTAATTGACACAAAGTTTCAAGTCTCCCTGCTTGGCATCTATAAAATGCTAAAATGTGATTGACTGATCCAATCATATAAAAATATGTACATATGAACTCAAAGTAGAAGAAAATGTGAAATTAATCATTATGTCAGCACAGAACTATGGTTGTTTTCTCCAATTATTTTTTTACCATTTTGTAGCATAAATATAAATGCTATGTTCCACCTTTTAAAATCTATTCATTGTAAACAAATCGAAAATGCAGTTACTCAGCAGCACAATACCTGCCTGGCAAGCACCAGGTCCTGAGTTTGACTCACGGTACCCCCCCCAAAAAAACGCAAAGTTAAAGAAATCCACACTCTATCCTAACATCACAGGAAAATATTATTATGTTCTTTCTATTTTATGTACCACTGTATTTTCATACACAAATTTCCTAATGCGTGAAGTTTTACAAACTGCTTTGCTCATCTAGCTTTAGATGTTAAGCATTCCCTGTCATTTCATATTCCTGTGAAAAATTTTATTGGCTACCAGATAATCCAAAGAAGGGCTATTTCATAATTTTATCTACATATTCCTTTACAGTTGGACATTTAGCAATTATAATAGATTTAAGACAAATGCTTTAACAGCAGTAACAGCATTTCTGAAAACTTACTTGGCGGTAGTTTTTTCAAGCAGAATTACTAGTTCAAACAAAAATATTTCATATTCGTATACACCATCAATTACCCTTCTCACCTTTAGGATTCCTTTCTTTGTGGCATAATAGGAGAGCTGGGTCATATAAATCAAATCTTCAAAAAACACCAGATGAGGTTTCAAGGGACTAGCTCAGTAGTTTACATTTTTTAAAAAATATTCTTTTTTCTAAGCCACTCTCAGAAACCTTAGTTGCAAAATGAAATAAGAAAACCCACGAATGAGAAGAGCACACAAAACTCTCTCATAACACCCTCATTTAAGGAATAATTAAATCGGTGGTTTTCAAACATTAATATTGGTGAGAATCACCTGGGAGCTTACTGAGACAGGCTGCACCCCCAGGAGTTTTCAGTTCTATAGGTCAGATTCTGGCCTCTAGAATTTGTTACTCTAAGTCTGATGTTGCTGATTTGGGGATGGTACTTTAGGAATCGCTAAACTAAACAGTTGTATTGGTTACTTTTTATGGCCCCAGTACAGTTTCAGGTGCAGGGAGACAGTGGTAAACAAGTTTCTACCATCATAGAGTTTACATTCCAATAAACAGACAACAGACTAAAAGTAACCAAAGAATCAGAATTTTGGGGTAATAATAAGTATTAAATCCTCCCGGGAATTCTCTGTGCTCGAAGATCACAGAACCCCGACGCTGGCTCCTCCAGACACAGCGTGCTATGGCCCATCCTTCATCTGGGCCCGTTTCCTCCAGCCAGTGAAGAAGTGGAGTCAGCAAGAGAAAAACAAACTGCTTGTTAAGTTTTAGCAACTCCCTTCTGCAGCAAAGCGAAAGGCCCATCATGAGCAGCTAGAAAGTAAAGGGAGGAAGAGTATTTCTCCTGCTTCCAGGTCTGGAGCACAGTTATACTTTTTAGAACCAGTTGGGAAAAATAGGTCTTTTTACATCAGAAAACTTAATTCTCACTGCTGTTCTTACATAAGACCTAATTATACATCAGGAGAGTGTACTGATATCAATAAAATGAAATTATATATACACAACACACTTAGCAAAATCAGTGGAAATGGAATAACTCTCATACTAAAACTGCTTCAAACAAAAGGAAAATACAATATTCAAATGTAACTGAACACCACTCCCCTATTTCACATTTATAAAATGCGTTTTTCACACATGCACTTCATATTAGTATTAGAGAACATCAGAAAAGAGCAATTATTCATGATTGCCAATTATTCATGATTGTCTTGAAGATCTCCTCCTGGGGAAGCAAAAGGCCCTGTCCACTTTTGATTCCAGGAGCACCTTTTAAAGAGTGGCTAAGTGGCCCTCGGTATAAACAACTAAACAAACTTCTGAGTGTTCACCTGCCTCTTATCATTTACTTCAGGGTCTAAGAGTGTTCAGTTTTCAGTTTAACTTTAGAGATGGCTCTCAAAAATATTTTAAACATAATTTAGAGTAAAATACATAATTTACACAGTGAACCAGTGTAACCACACACACATATCTGAAACAAAATTTTACAAAATAATATTTATTCTCACAACAGTTGAAGCGTGCTGATGTTTTACTCTATGTCTTTAATTGCTGATGCCAATGCACCCCACTACATTTAAATTTATAACCTAATAGGTTGTGATCCAGTTTGACAATCTCTGTTCTAAGATAGATATCAGATCCTTCACATCTATGCAAGACCATACCTCCAAATAAAAACAGAACAAAAGTTAACTTTTCCTAAATTTTTAGACATACAGAGAAAAAAACTCAAAAACTTTAAAGAATGTGAGCACTTACTTGGTTATGCAACTCAATCTCCAACCACCCCCTGTAACCAGGAAGTAGCTTTAACTGCCTAAGCTGTACCATACGTTCTAACTTTCACAAGCGTAAGCCCTTTGCTTAATAAAAATAGAAAAATCAGGTCAGGTATTTAACTCAGAGGCACAAGTGCCTGCTTGGCAAGCACAAGGTCATGAGTTTGATCCCTGGTACCAAAAGAAAAAAAAAAGTATAAAAGAAAATAGAAAAATCTTGGCCAACTGATCCCAATTAGTTCCAACCAAGAGAAATTTCTGTGATGAGCAAAAATCCGAATCAAACCAAATATCTACATATAACAGGCAGTGACTTCCTGTGGCCACTGATCATTTGAAATGTGACTACTAGGACCAAAAACCTAAAGTTTTATTTTCATTCATTAATTTAGATATTAATAGACACTTCAGTGGGTCCCGGGTCTACTCTTTTGGATGGAACTGACGTAGATTATTGTTTTAGTTACTTTTCTCTCTCCTTGCTGTGACAAAATATCCAACACCCAAAGTTGAAGAGGAAAATGCTTATTTAACTTACAGTTTATGGAGGTTTCAGTCCATAATCATTGGCTCCACAGCAGGTTGGCACAGGACAGAGGGGCAACAGTTCGTGGCAGTAGAAGACAGCAAAAGCAACAAGAGCAAAAGGGAAAGCAAGCCTTTTTCATCCCTTACATTGTATGCAAGCTACCTGCCCTAGGGTGGGTGTAGCACTCACACCCCCAATCCCAGCACCAGACAATGAACTAATCACAAACTCTAGATTCAGAGGCCTCCAAAAAGCCAATCCCTATGACTGCATGAGGCTTTGAGGGGACATCCAGACAAACCATAGCAATTATATTTCATATCTCAGGATTGGAGACTTTAGTCAAACTTAAATTTTAAAACCTCTCATATCGAACTTCCTGCCCTGATAGCAAATCGAAGATTTGTTTCCCCAAAATCTAATCCATTCAGTATAAAACTGCTAGAGCAATCAGCAACTGTACTGATTTCTTCAAAGGCCAGAAGAACTTCTCCCTGTTCACCTCTACCAACTTGCTACAGTAAAAGATTTACCTAATGGTAAGGTGGACTGGCCCCTCCTTGGGGTACCTAATGTCTATCCCAACTTGAAGCAGTTCTTATTCTTTCCCAGACTCTCACACTGCCTTACTACCCAGAAACACATGACTGTTCTCCATCGGTGTACCACCTCCCTGCACAAGAACTAAGAAACCACAGAGACACCCAGGATTGCTGTGAAGACTGGTCCACAACAGATCATCATTCACCTTTTTTTTGTCCTTTAGCAACTTGGTGAATAGTGTTCAGGTCCTACAGAACAGTAATGTGAAATTGAAATATCCTCTTCCATGGATTTTTACCAAGGAAATTTCCCTTTAATCTCTTAATAGTGGCAATAGAAAGTCTGATATAGACTTTCTTTTTTTATAAATGGTGTAGACGACTGGAGCCTTCATCTCAAGGAAACAAGTAGATCTGTCACCTGCCTTAAACCCCCCACTAGTGGTTACAGCATTACAGGTTAACTGGCCCCTTGTAATACATTACAAAGTCCAGAAACCATGCTGATTTACTGAACACCTCAACCTCTTCTGCTCTAGGTTTTCACTGAGAGCCATAATCCAAGAGGACTAGCTAAAGTAAGATTTGATTTTCTTCTAAAGCAAGCTATGATCATACTTGTTGACCAAGTATGGTTAAAGCAAAGTCAATAAGCAAAGGAAGCTTATCTTACATTGTGTCCCTCTCCTCTGATGGCATTCCCAGTTCCATAAACACCAGTTTCCAAACATTCAGTTACTTCCTACTGTCCACATCTGCCCAGACCACACTGTGCCCAGAGCGCACCATGTAGAAGTAAGAATTCCCTGAGATTCAAATTTTATACAATAAGCAAGTATTCAAGTATAAGGACTTTAGAGAAATTAGCTGTTAATTTGTCTTATGGTTCAAATTCTATCCCTTCTATCAGGTGCAGAAAATATCTTTTGATTTGCAAACATTTTCAAACTCATTAATCAACTAGAAAGAGACTTTCTCTGCCTACAGCTATAGTAATATCAGTTTAAAAATCATAATTAATGGCCCTGGAAATCCACATAATTGTTATACCTTTACTGTGGAGTAAATTAACTCCTCTGGGTGAAGATGCAAGAACTCTTCTGGATTTCCAAAGCATAAATTTGTGACCTACATGAGACATATAGTCCCCGTTCTAGGTAAGGCATTTCTAAAACTCTGTTTTATTCTGTCTTGTATCCCTTTACCATTAATAGAGTCAGACCTACTCTGTGAGTCTCACAACATTACTTGAAGCACAGCACTGTGTAATCTAGATCATCTTTTGAGAAGTTTTTGGCAGCCCACTTAACAATGAAAGAAAAATAGTAAATAGTAAAACCAGATTTATCAGAAGTCTTGACCCAAAGATCTTCTCAACCAGTGCAGTATGATTAACGGCGTATGACCCATCTTGATCTTTCAAATGATGAAAATCAAAGCAGGCCGTTAAAGCACATTAACTCATTGCAAGTTTTGGAAGGATTACTGGTTACCACAGAAAGACAGAACACAGTCTATCTAAGTGCAGCTTATTGATGTTTCTTTTTTAAGAGCTATGAGTCCCTGACATGAAAACATTTTTCTGCTGGGGACACCATGCTGGCTACTCTACTTAGGAACTTATTGTGTTAAAGGCCTCTTCCTCCATGAATTTATCGAACCAGAACTTGTAAGCAACATCACTGACATCAATGGTTTTAACCATCTGTCACCTCTAAGAATTTTCAATATATATATATTTTTACTTTCACTGATTCACTTCCATTCAAAGAGCCATAAAATGAGCAAATAAACACACACCAACATTTGGATGTTTAATATCCATGCCATATTAGGTGGTTCAAGCCTGAGTGCCCAGCGCTACAGTGAACGACCTGCCTGTTATGGTTTAGATCTGGAGTGTTGTCCAAAAGCCACACGTATGTGGAAGGCGATTGGCTCATGGGAATGGTATGCTCATCAGTAGATATGCCCATTGGTGAGTTCGTAGCTGACTTGCTGCTAGAAAATGGGCCTAGGTAGAGGCAGGTTAGTGGAGGAGTGACCTGAAAGGGTGAGTCTCACCCTCAGCTCCTCCCTTAGCTCTTCTTCCTGGCCACCATGACAGGAGCAGCTTTCCTCTGACAGACCTTTAGACCATGCCATTTCTGCCTCGGAGTCAGTTGACCGTGAACTGAAAATGTGAGCCAAAGTAGACCTCTTCAGCTTTACACTGTGGGCATCAGAAGGCCAGGAAAACACTTCCCTCCCCTGACTTCTCACCAGCGCTCAGAGTAGTTGCATTCTTTCAAATGCTCAGGCTAGATACATAGGAATCCTTGACTCCTTTCCTCATCCTGCACCCTATACCCAACCCAAAGTAAAACATTTTGACTGCCTTTACACTACACACCCCTTCTGCTTCACTTTGGTCCAAGCAACTGTGTCTCAGCTGGATTATGGCACAGCCCCTGAATAACTCTGCTTTCTCCTTTGTTCTTTTATTCTCAGCAAAGCATCCTGAATGATCCTATTAAAATATAGGCCAACTTTTTTTTAACCTCAAGGTTTTTATTAGTTTTCCATATTACTCAGAGTGAAGGTAAAGTTTCCTACTGAAATCTGTATGGCTCTGTGTGATTTGCTTCCTGTCCTGACTTCTCTGATCTCCTTTGCTGTCACTCCACCCTTGGTTTTCTCTGCTTTAGCCACAGAAACGGCCAGCTTGCCATTCCTTGAACATGCCTGGAACAATCTGGCCTCTAAGCCTCTGCATTTGCTATGAAGCATTCCCACCTACTTCCCACGTGTGTTTCCCCATTTCACTTCTTTCATTTTATAGTTCTACTAAACAGCACTTTCCTAATGATGACAGGCAGTTTTCAGTCTAAAAGTGCAAGGCCTTTCACACACACACACACACACACACACACGTACACACTTTTTATCACATTTCCTGCTATAAATGCTGCATTTATCTGTAATTACTATACCAAATATTGCATTTTACTTAAAATCTCCTTCTCTGAGTAAGCTCTGCAAAGGTAAGGCTTTTGCTTGTTTTATTGCATTGCTAAATCCCCAACTCCTGAGACAATACCCGGCCCTTAGTCAGTGTGTAATAAATATCTGTGGAACTGGAAAATACTGATGCGTGACAGATGTTTGAGCTTGAGTCTCCATTCTGCATTCTTTTAGGGTCTGAGCTTACAGTTTAAGCTCCCTGCCTCTGTCCCTCCAGCAGTCCCCGCAGGTGCCTGACATGGAGCATTGTGGCTGCAGCAGCTCTGTCCCCTGCTGTCTTCCAGGTTCTCCTGCATCACTGCAGTGGGGCCACTGCCTGTCTCACTGCTGCCCATCTTGGTGCTCCTGGGTGCTCCTGCTCTGAAGATCTCTTCTCAGCTGATATAAAGTCCTTACTGATCTGGTCATCTCTGCAGGCCTGGATCATGCTACCCTTAAGGCCCTAATCTCCCCTTAACACTTGGGACCCAGCCCAGCTACAAGACTTTCCCTCAATTTCTTGGGACAATTTCTTCACTTAATCATATTGTCCAAAGAAAATTACTTAATTTATACTTGTCTGAATATTTCATATATGTGTATGTGTGTGTGCGTGTGTCATCGGAGCTAATAAATTCAAAGCACTGAAATTGTTAGAGGAATGCTCAATAAATATAAGCTATTATTCTGATCATCATTATCATTATTACTGTCCTCAGAACAACTCTTTTGGGAACCATGGTCCGAGTGCATAATCTCAGACTGTGCTATGACAGGGAAACATGGCAGAGCCTCCAGGCGAGAGCATTCTGAATTGCACCTTGGTACTCATGAGTCCAAGTCCAAGTAAGTAAAGACCATGGAAAGACTGAGATGATCCTTCTTCTGGATCCAAGGTCCTGCTTTCTTACTAGGCCCTGAGATGGGTCCCAGCACAAATAATCCCTCCCTTGAAGGGCAGCTGATCATACCATGTGCCCTAATCATACCATGTTGTTACCTAATCAAAATACACTGACCAACACCAGTAACAGGGAGCTGTGGGGGTCTGAGCTATTGGGGTCTGTACCTAGATCCCCAACCTCCCAGACAAATGTGCCGTGAAGACCCAAGTAACGGAGACAAGCGGTATGATCCTTAGGGCTCCAGGAGGACCAAAACCCACGGCAGAGTTCGTAGCTCTAGTGGCTGAGCTGAGACTGCCTCTGAGCAGCCCGTATTTATTCAGAACAAGGAAGCGACTTAGTGGAAAAGGCTGGAAACCTGAGCACGCACTTGGGAGGGGCTCAAGGACCCCTTCAAGCAACAGATGATGCAAATTGGGAAAGTCTCCAGGTGGCCCATCCTGCCCCTGAGGCGTCTCCTCACTCTCAGTTCAGCCATGCCTGGGCTACGCCACAGCCCTGCACACGTATTCGGCTTCAACAACCCCAACAGGGAGTCATTTCCTTCAGTTCACTTTTCCTTAGTAAAGAAAAGAATAGATCAGTTCTGTGTTGGAGAGCATGTTTCTTACATACTTTGTGTCTTACTTTCTTAGCTATAAAAGTAGAGAAAACTATATCTGCCTGATAGAGCTATTTGTGAACAGACTTGTTGTGTGCATTTAATAAATACATATCTAGTGCTTAGGACAGTACCTGGAACATGGAAAAAAATTTAAAGGGTTCGCTAAGTTAATTTATTTTGTATTTATATATTTTAGTACACTATAAAAGGTCTAACACAAAGTAGAGTATCCATGTGCCTTTATTGACTAAATGAATGCATAAAAACATCAATGAATAGATAAACCTATCCAAATAAATTTCTTATTCAGAGTCTAAAAAGATCCATTGATTAAAGAAAAAATAACTCATGCAAACAAGGAGCAGCGATGCAAACTCGGAAAGAATGGAGCATCTCAAAGAGCCAGGCTCATTCTCGGGAGGTGGCAGACGACTGGCCTGGCGATGCATCCGACCCCCCCGCCTCGGGAGGCATCACTCCCAAACCTGGGCACTGGCACAGGAAATGAACCTCATAGGCAGAAATTAGTGACAGGTTCAATCGTTGCGACTCCTGTTCCTTTTGCGATTTCCTGTTCTACACAGTCATTTATTGCAGACTGAACAAGATGCCACTGATACATCACTAACAAAGTGAGATGTGAAAATTGACTTTAAAAGAAGCCCAATCCTGAGTTTATTCAATTTATCTAGAAACATTCCATCAAGGAAAAGAATTACTGAAAGAGAACAATTATCTCAAGTCTGATATTTAATGATACTGGAAAAGCCAGCCTAAAGTAAAGGGAAGGCAAATTATAGCTATAGATATAAACATAGATATAGATATAGATACAGATATAGATATAGATAGATAGATACAGATTTTAGAACTGTAAACCAACAGGTAAAAGAACAAAGAGAGAGAGAGAATCAGAGCAAGTATTATTCTACCATTTATTACCTGTGTGAAGATAGGGATATTAGCTATCACATCCTTGTTGACAGAAAACTCAATTCTTAGGGAGAAATTTTTTCTTACCATACTGGGGAAGTATTACATTAAGTAGTAGGTATTTTGTGTTACTATACAACTTACTAGGAATGATCATGAGCATATTGAGCCCAGTATTGTTAAAGAAATACTATCAAGCAGTTTCACCCAAAGATTTTAACTTGATCCTCTCAACTAGTCCACTGCGTGGGTGTTAAAATTATTCTCATTTCATAGACAAAATTGCGAGACATGAAGTGACTCTCAATGTCAAACATCAATAAATGGTGAGGTTTGGCATTGACACTCAGGCATTTTACCCTGGCTGTCCTGCTTCCTACATGTAAGTTGCTCCTATTCGATCCATGTTTTAGAACTTCATATCTGAATGTTACTTCAGACTTCAATCACAATAGTAAAAGGGAAAAGAAGGGACTAAAGGTAACTTATAGAATACAATATGGAGAACTTTGGTCTATACCAGGAATCACACCAAACTTCGTAATTAATATTCTTTTCAGAAAGGACAAATGCTATCATTTGAATGAGTACATCATTCCAAAATTCTTTAAATTGGAGCCAAAACCCATCGTGATGGTGTTAAGAGAGGGGACCTTCGAGGAAGTGATGAAGTCACAAGTACTCCACACCCACATTGACTAGGTTAGAACTCTGGTTAACAGCTGGGAGGCAGTGTCCTAGCCTTTCACACTTCCATACTCCACCATGTGAGAGCACAGCAGGAGAGCGCCATATTGGAAACAGAAACAACACTTTCCCCAGACTCCCAATCTCTCGCCCGCTTATCTTGGATTTCTCAACCTCTAGAACCAAGAGAAATGAATTTCTGTTAAAGAGACAGACCCCGGGCCCTTTTCAAGGGTAGGAAAAAGCAGCCTCTGTGTGACTGTGAGCAGCAAGCAGTTTCCAAGCAGTTTTGTGGTTTGAAGCTGACAGTGTGTGTTTTCGACACCTGCCTCTGTGCAGGCGGCTCTGGCCCTCCCGTGCAGGTTGCCATGCCCACCCTAGTTCCCCCGCTAGATCACAAGACCACACCCGTAACAACCGCCCAATATCCAATCAATCAGGCATCCACCCTCAGGAAGGTGGAAACAGGGCCCCTATCCCATAAAACAGGACTGCTGCCCCAGATTCAGCAGTTCTCCAGCTCTGGGACCCCCACTCTCAGGGGTGGCGTTGCACAGTTTCCTCTTGCAATCCCTGTAATAAAGTACTTTGGCTTTGCACTGGTTTTCTCTGACTCCTCTTCCTCTTCCTATATCAAGAGAGAGGCGGGCCTACCAAGGGTGAGTCTGGGGACTCCTAGACCCAAGACCCACTGGACATAGCACTATCATCTATCAATTACTCTGTTTGCTGTATTTTATTGAAGCAGCAGAAACAGACTAAGCCAAGGGAGAAGGACAACATTTCGACAACTTCAGCACCAGTGAGTCTCCCCACCTTGGCTGCTGGGAAAGAAGCAATACTGACTCAACAAGCTGTGAGAACAAAATCTTGAAAGGAAAAACACATATGAAATCCTCAAAGCACTGGTTAGGATAAATACATGAATTTAAAATATGAGAAGTAACTAAAATAGCCATCCTGGCCTGAAGAAAACCATGTGTTCGAGTAACTAAACATATATTTATTTACATAAATGAATGTGGTTCCAATAAATAAGTTGAAATTAAAAGACTCTAGAGTGTATGAATATTTATTATTTATCAGATCATAGAATTCTATACAAAGCTTAACAATAATGCTTATGTTATTCCTCAAAACTTCCCCCAAATTGGCTCATACTTCCTATTACAGTCTGAGAAAAAACCCACTGTTTACACTGGATTAAAACACAGATTCAGGAATACTTTTCCTGAGCTGGCCCAACTATGAGAAAAGAACATGGAAACAAACAAAACCTCTAAAAGCCTAACACAAATTAGTTTGGCTTAGATGGCTGAAAGTGGAACCCACCTTTGTTGCCCCTAGAATCTCGTCTCTGTGGATCTTATCAGTGAGGGGCCAAATGGAAGCAAGTTAGTCCTTCTGAGTCAGGAAAGACTCTCTAGATTTTTCATCTGTGTAGGAAATCCCTCATCCTTTAGAAGCCTATTAAGAAATCAGGCTTCGGTGGGAGCAGAACCAGAATGTCTAACTCTTGGACACCATACCCAGCTCTGTACCCCTTTACTACAACTGAGTGGTCCCACACCTCTCTCTAGCATTTCAGTCATTGTCACTCCACTGCAGCAATGACCAACCTGTGTGAAGTACTTTACAAAGATAAAATTATTTAATCTGTGAGGTAGGTGTTATTATCATACCCACTATAAACATAAATGGAGATTTGGAGAGTTTGATCAACTTAACTAAGTTCATACAGAGCTGAGATTTGAATTCAAACAACCTGTGTGTAAAAGCCACTGAGTCTCCACATCTTAACTGCTTATTGCTAAAAATGTCCTTACACTGGGGGTAAATGAATTTGGAGTTAGACTCTGCATATTTGAAATTTATCTTTCTTTGTTTCTGTTAAAATTAATGGTAATACTCCTGAAAGTCTTTACTTGTATAACAAACTATTTTTATAATTGACCCTGAGGGTTCTTTTCCTAGAATTTAGCCTAGTAATGAAGTCATTTAAAAGCTGAGAACTGGTTTGTCATTGCTTGAGAAAGGTGCCCTCCTGCCTCAGGATTCTTTGGAATCTTCTGGCTCACCGCATGAAGGAGGACCCCAAACCTGCAATTAGTTGTGGTACCGTGACTCTCCCAATTGCTGGATGCTTTGGGGAAGTGAATCATCCTAGCAGGTGCACCCACATATTTTCGTAGCACGTACACATTCAGTTAAAAAAAATGCATTTTCAGAAATAACAGGACTGTGTTCACTAACTGAGGGAAGAAGAAATATAACTCTAGGTTTACAAAAAAAGAAAAGCCTTCCATTCTCTCTCTTCTTAACATTGTAATTTGGTTTTTCAAACATATAGTCCCACGATTGATCTTTTTCCTTTTAATTTATTATTTGTGTTGCTGCCGCCTCTGTGAAACTTTGATGTAGAGAAGATGCTGTCGTCCTAGGGAAGTAGGAATGTCGCTTTGATCCCATGATCTCTCTTCCTCACTTGATTTTTTTCCAGGTCACCTATGTTGTGTCATGCAAAAACTTTAAATGAGAATAAACCTCATCTCAAGGGGTTGCAAGGCTCTAGGGCAAAGAGGTGAGAACTAGTAAAAACAATTCCCAGAGCCTCAAACTATCAAAGCTTAGCGTAGTGTCCCCAAGTACTCATTTGTCATGCTACTGCATATGTCACTCACGTTTCACTCAATCAATATCTTCTGAGCTCCTAATAACTGCCAGGTAATGTGGAGGATATGGGAATACAGTATGTGGCAGATACTGCTGAATGCTTATCCAACAGCCATTCCTTCCAACTTTCTCACAGAGAACATGAAATTTGAAGTATCCAACCCACTTCAACTGATTAGTCTAAATCAGGGGTCAGCAAATTTTGGTTCATATGCCAAATCTTACCCTGTATTTTTGTAAATGAAAAGGTGCTACAAACATCCCATTCATTTATATATTTTCGATGGATGTTTTCATGCTAAAGTAGTTGAAATAAGTAGTTGTGGACACATAGCCTGGAAAACTGTAGTATTTGCCATCTGTCTCCTTTGCAGGAAAAGTTTGCAAAATACTGATATAAGTCAGTTATTGGAATACCAGTGTAATTGCCAGTGTTTGGTTTACTTTATAGGTGCACAACTGCTCTGGTATTTTAGAAGTCTTGAAGTGGGTAGTTGGGAAGAAATTACTCCCCTTTTATTCATTAGACATCTGGATACAATTCCTAGAATGATAGTAGCATCTTGTATTCATGGGGAGGCAAGGCTGAGGACCAAGCTGATGTCCTGGGTATGGCAGAACAGAAATACGAAAATAACCGGATTTCTTTATGGCATCTTTGAGCTGTGGAACTCGTCAACAATGAAACCAAATATCTCTACATTTTTTGTCATCTAAGATAGTGTGTTCAGATTATATAAGACACACAAGTTCAAAAAATTATCTCCACTTGGAGAAATGGCCTATCCTATTATCTCTGAGAATACTAAGACTTGGTGTTATTTCTTTAAGTAATACAAACTTGATCTTTAAGAAATAACTACCTTTTACCCTGATAATATTCTTTTCTCTAAAATCTACTTTCTCTAAAATCCAACATTAATGTAGCTACTCTTTCTCTCAATCAATGTTAGCATGGAAATTTTGCTCTGTCCTTTACTTTTAACCTGCTTGTGTCTTTCCATCGCAAGAATATGTCTTGTTGGCAGGCTATGGCTTCAGGTTTGATTTCTTCTAATCCAATCTGGCAATATTGGCCTTTCCATCTGGGAATTTCCATCAATTACACTTAATGTGAATACTGATCTAGTTTAAATCTATCATCTTACTCTTTGATTTTTGTTTCCTTTTCCTATTTTTATGCTTCTTTTAAATTAACCGAGTGTTTTTATTGTTCTCCAATTGTTCTCCCTTTTGGCTAACTCTAGTGGTTGTTTTAGGGTTTACAAACTACATCTGTAAATTATTTTATACCACTTAATATGTAGTATGTGAAACTTACATTAGTATATTTCTAATGATTTCTCTTCCAACACTTGTGCTTTTTCTTTTACTTTATACTTCCCTTAACAATTCACACATTAGCATTGTTGCAATACAAATGTTTAAATAACCTATTGCCATTTTTAACAATTAATTTAAAAATCAGCCTCTTACCCCTTAAAAAATTTCTGTAAGAAAAAAATTTCATAGCCTTACAATGTGGTCACCATTTCTGGGCTCTTTATTCCTGTGTATAGCCCCATATTTTTGAATGGCATTGTTTTTCTTCTTCCTAAAGACTTGCTCTAACATTTCTTGACCTACAAGTCTGCTAGATGAATTTTGCAACCATTTATGTATCTTATTTTTGTCTTAAGTTTTGAAAGAGATTTTCAGTGGATATAGATAGAACTTCACTGACAGAATTTCCCTCCAATATAAGTACTCCAGTATAATTGCTCCTTAGCTTCGTTTGCATTGCTTACTATAGAAAAATTGCTATAACCTTATCTTTGTCCTCCTATAAGTGATATATCTTTTCTTATGGGTGCTCTTCAGACACTCTCTTTCTGAGTGGTTTTGAATATATTCTGCTTTCATGTGTTCTTCATAATTAAAGGCTTGATTTTCATTGAGATTTTTGGATCTGTGTGTTTATAATTATCAAGAAATTCTTTTAAATTTTTGGTTTTCTCTTCAAATACTTTTTATATCACCACTTTTCCATTATCTCCTTTGGTAATTTCAAGGATATAAGTACAATATTCCCCCTAATTCATGGTTTATCTTTCCACATCTTCCAGTTACCTGTAGTCAACTGTAACCCAAAAATATTAAATGGAAAATTCAGAAATAAGTAATTTATAAGTTTTAAATCACCTGATATTCTGAGTAGTGCAATGGAATATCACCCTGGTCTTGAAGAAAAGAGGTGTAGAAAGTGCTTATCTCAAGCTGATAAAAGCCTTCTATGACAAACCAATAGCCCACATCATACTAAATGGAAAGAAACTGAAAGCTTTCCCTCTGAAATCAGAAACAAGTCAAGGATTCCACTATCACCACTTCAGTTCAATATAGTTCTCAAAATGTTAACTGCTATCCAGATTTAATACGGTCCCAATCCAAATACCAAGAGAATTCCTCAAAGAACTAGAGAAAACAATCCTAAAATTCATATGCAACCAGAACAGACCCAAAATAGCAAAAGGAGCTCTGGGCAACAAGGGTAGGGCAGGGGGCATCACAATTCCAAACTTCATATTATACTTAAAAGCTACAGTGATAAAAACAGTATAGTGCTGGAAAAAAAAAAGAACCAAAAGAAAGAAAGAAAGAAAGGAAAAACCTCCCAAAAATAGACTCATATATCATGGAACAGAATAGAAGATACAGAAACACCTCCAGACATGCTCACCTATGTTATTTTTGACAGAGGGGCCAA
Organism: Dasyprocta punctata; assembly: GCA_004363535.1. Classification (NCBI taxonomy): domain Eukaryota; kingdom Metazoa; phylum Chordata; class Mammalia; order Rodentia; family Dasyproctidae; genus Dasyprocta; species Dasyprocta punctata. The sequence continues at coordinate 51,813 of RJWM01012001.1, forward strand.
ATTCCTTTAATGAAAGAAAGCCTCTTTAACAAATGGTGCTAGAAAAATTGGCTATCCACATGGTGATGATTGAACATACACAAGTAGCTCTCACCCTGCACTAAACTAAAACCAAATCAGATCAAAGACCTAAATATTAAAACAGAAACACTTAATACGATGGAAGACAAAAAAGGTAAATCCCATGAAGGGATGGGCATACGCAAAATCTTTCTGATCAGAATCCCAGCTGCACAAGAAATAATATCAACAACTGGAATCACATCAAATTAAAAAGATTCTGCACAGTGGAAGAAACAAACAGAGCAAAGAGATAATGTACAGAATGGGAAGAAATTTCCCAGCTACTCCTCAGACAAAGGGCTTACACTATACCTAGAATATATAAAGAATTCAAAAAAATTATACACCCCAAATTTAAAGTACAGATGGTCCACAAATACATGAAAAAATGGCCATTCAAGAAATGTAAATTAAAACACTGAAATTCCATCTCTCCCCAGAAAGAATGGCTACCATCAATCACTCAACCAATAGCAAATGCAGAAGAGGCAGCAGGGTGTGGGGGAAGCAACACTTCTTTATTGTCGGTGTGAATGCAAACTCACAGTCACTATAAAAATCAGTATAGAGATTCCTCAAAAACTTAAACTAGAAATTACATTTGACTTAGCTATCCCCCTTCTAGACATCTTCCTGAAAAGGTTAACGACATCATACTGCTGTGATGTATGTATGCCCATGTATATAGAAGCACAACTCATAATAGCTAAGTCTTGGAAGCAGCCTGTATGTCCATCAACAGATGAATGAATATATGGTATTTATATACAATGGAGTACTATTATCTCATAAAAGATAAACAGGAAAATGGATGCACCTTAAGACTAATGTTAAGTGAAGTAAATCAAATGCACAAGTTTAAATATCTAATCCCAATACATAAATAAAAAGCAAAATAAAAGGCAGAAAATAGGAAAAAAGAGAAAAATAGTGTCACAATCCAGCATGGATAATGTTTATAAAAATGTACCTTGATTTAGTATAATTATGTGTTTTATATGTTTTTGCCATTTTAGTCCAACTGTTAATCTGTATTCATAATATTTAATCTTCTTTTCTCAGCTTTCATGAATTGAACAGTCTTAATAATAAAACATCTAAGAAGATTGAAACTAAACTTCTCACTGCTCCTGGGTTGAAATCTGATATTTTCTTGTGCTTTAATGGACATCTCTAGTTGTATTGTCTGCCATTTTAAGTACAATATCTCTGGTATAATTTGGATTTCACATGTCCTTCAAAGGTCCATGTGGTAAAGCCTTGGGACCCAGCTAGACTCTATTGGGAGGTGATGAATCTTTAAAAGGTAGCACCTACTGGCAGCTTCGCAGGTCATCAGATGCGTGTCCTCATGGAGTTAGTGGGATTCTGGCCCCTCCTTGCTCCATCTTTCATTTCTTGGCTATGAGTTGAACAGTTTTGCTCTCCCGTGAACTCTTGCTATGGTGGATCACTTTGCCACAAGCCCAAAAGCAATGAAAACAACCGATCATGGATGAAACTTATAAAACTATTCATCAAACTTAACCTTCTCACTTTATAAATTGTCTCAAGTATGTATTACAGTGATAGAAGGGTAAGTAATATAGCATTCAAACATAAATTACCATCATCCTCTTCTTTCAGCAACTCTTCCTTCTAACATTTATAACCTAGTGGCTCCCTCTAACAATGATGATGTTATTGTTGTACAGGCCCCAAACACCACAATGATCTTTGACACTATCTCCTGTCTCACGGCCCAAATATCTCAAATAGTCATCATTTACTTGCCATTCTAGAAAATGTCCTATTATCTGCTGTCCCTATATTTTGCCCTCCTAAATAGTCTGACAATACCACTTTATACAGGTCTAGAGAATAATACGTGAAAACTTTATTTTAATTCCGATTCTGTCATTATCGTCTTCTAAAACCTCAGCGATTCTCCATTGCCTGCAGAAAAAAAGTTTTCAAAAATCCATCTTCGGCATTCAAGCCATCTACAATCTAGTCTTAAGCAACTTTCCTATTCATATTTCTGGTCTCTTTGCTACACAAAATCTGTTCTTCAGAAACATTTCTTTCCTCCCATTTTCAATCCATTTCTCAGACTCCATTTTCAATCCATCTCTCGTACAACTTTCTCTGCATGGAATGTCTTTCCTCTCCACCACTGTTATCAAAATTATGCATTCCTGTAATGAGAGTTTAATTGGTACAGCATTTGGAAAGCAACAACCAAGAAGTTCTGAAATTATACATTCCCTTCTACCTAAAAATTTCACATTTAGAATTTTACTCTTAAAAAATAATGGGTGTGCATAAAAAGTTTCCTAAAGAATGTTTGTATTACTGCAGTCTATAGTTACATAAATTAGAAACAATTTAACCATCCAGTAGTGATATATTTGATAAAACATATATTCACTAAAATGTATTATAGAGAGCATCTATTAATGGAGATGTATTACCTACAGATTACAAAAAGACAGGAATGGAATATGTACAACATAATCCCAATTTTATTTTTTAAAATCTTATGAACAGATAAATTAGGTAATTAAATAAAGACTAAAAAGTATACACTGAGCAATTACTGACAATGGTTATTTTTTGCATGACAAAATAATGGATTTTCTTTTATTTATTTAAAAACCAAATGAGCAATAATTGTTTATTAAAATTATCAGGTAACATGTACTATGCAAGTTCTATGTGTTTACATTTCTATTAATTGCAGTGCAGTGTCTTTGTCTTCACCAGCATAATCACATACGCGGGGGTCGTGTGTTAGACTATGATAAAATGGCTTCATCACTAGGCAGTAGGTAGTTTTTGACTCCACTGACCGCAGGCATATATGTGGTCTGTCATTGACTGAAACATCATTTCGACTGCATTTTAAAAGTAGCTCTCAAGCAACCCCATTTCTGGATACCCAAGCACTCATTTATCACTTGTATCTCCCAGGAGCTGTGTCATAGATACCTATGTATTGGTCTCTATTTCTCCTATAAAACCCCTCAGCTACTTATTGGCCTTGGGCCTTCCAGCATGTTGCATGCCTAGCTCTTCACCAACTTATCCCAAAAGGAGTGAAAATCAGGCACCTGTGAGGGGCTCAAAGACTGAAGACAAAGAGGATGATGACTAAGGGTTGCTGCAAGTAGTATATTCAGTTAACTCCTAATATCAATCTTTAGTTATCCTGTTACCTCTGGAAGAACTTCTCATGTTTATTCCATAGGCTTACTGTAGAAATACACCATGACCAACTTTCAGTTTTACTTCTCTAAAGGAAAAGAGAAATCATGGAACAGTTAAAGGATTGTTTGATATTTTAAAAACCTCTGGTAACCTGCAATATTAACAATACATCCTATAGCTAATAGCGTAACAAAGTCTCTCAAGGAAAACTGGTTTCTGCTCCTTAAAAAACACATTGATAGCCCTGCTCTCTGGCAGACAATCAGGATATGAAGAGCTGAATCAACCTGAGAGACTTACTATGAAGATGGTCTACAGGAAACACAACGGGGTGGAAGCTTATTTGCATGGTGACCTAATCTCAGGGGTAGCAGTCAAATACAGTGGTCTATAGTTCTGCTTCTGCAGGGATCCTACTGAGATGCACACAATCTCAAATCCAGATGTGAGGTAACTCTCACATGGGGTTTTCTTGCTGAATAACCTAGAATCCAAAAGTAATTTTCCACAAACTGGAAAATGTGGCTACAGTTGCCCCCCACATCTTTTTTTCTGCCTGGAGGTAAAACTTCATCCTGTAGCATGATATCTCTCAAAAATGATAAGCAGAACACTTCCTTTCTACTTTTGGTGTGTGCAGCTTTCTTCCAACAAGATTGTTTATGATAATGAAAGATGCTTCCACTGACAAAGCTCTTTTTCTTCCACTCTGCTCCTGTTTGGAATTCTATCTCGGTAGTCAGTACAATCTTAAACCAGGCTTCTCTAATTTTTTAGTGCAAAGGAGCTTTAATCAGAGAGCTATATGAGTTATTTAATGCCTGAAATAAGTCATCTCAAAATTCAATGGCTCCAGGGATAAGAAGAGGCTCGGCTAGCATTTCCAAGTTTTGGACACCCACTGGCACTGCAGTCTTTAATGGCTAGATTGACAGGGAGGATGCACCCCCAAGTGGCTCACTCACTTGGCTGACAAGTGAGAGCTGGCTGTCATCAGGAAGCCTTGGTTTCACTTCATGTGAGCTTCTCCACGGGGCTGCTCAGTGTCCTCATGATGTAGTGGCTAGCTTCCTCTAGAGTAAGCATCAAGACACCTAGCAGAAGCCCTCTATAGCCTGCACTTAGAAGTCACATGTTGGGAGTTCTGCTATAACGCTTTGGTCATAAGGGTCAGCTCTGATACAACATGGGAGACAACACAAAGGCACAGATACCAGGAAGTGTGGCTCATGGGAAAGCAATCGTGGAGGCCAGCCCACCCTCCAGCCCAAATCCTGAATCTACTCTTATAATGGAGTAAATAAGGATCCAGAGGATGGGATACATTCTCTAAGTGAGAGGAATGTGGACCTAGTGGCCCTAGAGTGACCTAAGATATAGTATTTTCCAAAGATGACGACTTTGGGACTTCCTCCAAGATGGCTGCCCAGATAACACCGTGACAGGGAGGCTCCCTAAATATACCATCAAAATACTGGAATATAAACTAATATAATAACAGAGAGAAGAAAAAAAGAGGGAGATGAGTCCTCTGGACCCAAGAAGAATCTAAAACGAGAACTGTAGCCCACAGAAAGAGTAAAAGAATGAAATAAAGGCGGAGACCAGCAGCAAATCTGTCTGGAGCCAAATCCAATCAGTGCTGCGACCCGAGCTGAGAAGGTACGATCCGGGTGCTCTTGATACGTGGGGGAGTTGCCGGTAGAATTGCTGCAGTGTGGTGGGACGGCAGAGGCGGCGGTCGACTGTGGAGCAAGGTGGTCGTGAGCAGGCGATTGAGTGAACCCAGCAGCCCCCAGCCCCCCACCCCCAAGGGAGAGCAAGGGACATTCATCTTGAGACCGGAACTGCACCTAATTAGGCACAGTTCCTGGAAGGCCGTGGCGGAAATGGCATGGGTGCCCTGGGGGTGATAGAGGAGGTTTAGCGGACGGCCCTGTATGGTTTACCAGACAGCGGCCCCATTCTCTCGCACACCACAGCAGACATCCGCGGAGCAGAAACAGGCTTGGGAGAGGGAGTGGACCAACACGGCCTCACGGGCAAGCCCAGGAAAACGCCAAGACAGAAAGGCAGAGGGCGCTCTCCAGACTCCGATACAAGCAGAACCAATTCAGGGGATGCTAATGCTGAAATGGTTGGGAGTCCAAAAATTAAACTCTCAGAGGAGTTGACAACAGAAGTGGGGAGACAACTCCATGAAGCTATGAAAGAAATTAAAGCAGCACTGTTAACCCAACTGAGAATGAAAGAAATTAAAGCAGCACTGTTAACCCAACTGAGAATTGAAATGAAACTCATAATCGGGGAATCGCTAAGCGCCTCTAAAGGAAACATAGCCAGAAAGGTGGAGGATGAAAAATCAAAGGAAATTGAGAATGAAACAAATAAAGACTTAGAACGCATTAATCAGATTCAGAGAGAATACCAGGACATCAAAGACTCCAATAAAAGTTGGCAGAACCACTTGAAGGAAACTAAGGATAGACTTTCGTATCTGGAAGAAAGAATGAAAACTTGGGAAAAAGAAAGGAGAGACTTTCTCAAGATAATTAGAAATCTGGAAGTGGCAGTACAACAGCTGCAAGACAACCCAAGGAAACATAACTTACGAATAAAAGGTGTGAGTGAAAAAGCAGGGGTCAATACAAACCAAATTAAAAGACTATTTACAGAAATAATTTCAGAAAACTTCCCAAGCATGGGAACAGGAAGAGACTTTCAGATAACTGAAGCATATAGAACTCCAGCTAAACTTGACCAAAACAGGCCTA